>LPNX010051021.1:0-37723 GCA_001517045.1 Pseudotsuga menziesii
TTGAACTTCAATTGGAGATTTGTTTTCTCAATATTTATGGACCTTATGTTGAGAGGGAAGGGTTTTGGAACAATCTCATGGAGCTTTTGAGTACTATTTGTACCCAACATTATTTTGGGAGGGGATTTGAATTTTTTCTTGGGTTTATCTGAGATTTGGGGAGATAGAGCTAGAAGTGATTGTCTATCTGATTTTTTTACAAAATTATTGGATGATCATGGACTCGTGGATATTGTGCCTGATTTGATTTTACCCACTTGGACCAATAGGAGAGTGGGCAGTGAGAACATTTGTAAGCATCTTGATAGAATGTTGATCTCTGTTGATCTTTTGGAATTTGGGCTTTGCCTTCGCCAGTGGGTGGGGTGCGGGGGGGAATCAGATCATCTCCCTGTTTTTTTTTCAGATTTTGGGTCGGGATAAGAAATTACATACTCCTTTCAAGTTTAATCCACATTGGCTGGATCATGAGGATTTGGTCAGTTTATTGAAAAATACTTGGAAGGTTTATGATGAGAATTCTTCTTTGTCTCCTACTTCTCAATTTCATGCTAATCTTAAAATGATTAAAAATGAGGCTATTTGGTGGTCTGTTAAAAGGAAAGAACAAGATACTAAAGATTTAGTTGAGATTGAAGGTTTATTATTGGATGCTTGTACCAAACTTGGTTTTGGTTATGCTAATAATGAGGATAAGGCTTTCCTGTATGCATTGGAATCTAGAAGGAGAAAAGTCTTGTTAGATAGAGAAAAGGAAGCTAGACAGAAGAGCAGGGCTCTTTGGCTACTCTGTGGTGATGATAATACCCCCTTCTTCCATAAATATACCAATCACAGAAAATATTATTAACTCTATATGGAAAATAGCAGATAATAGAGGTAACATTGTTGAGGGATTTGAGTCTATTGCTAGGGCGGCTGTTCATCACTTTGAATCCCTGTTTAAAGAAGATGATAGTCTTCATTTGCCTGAAATTATGGAAATTGCTGAAAATTTCCCTTATGATATTTCTGAAAATGAAAACTTAAAACTTATGATTCCTGTTACTATTGAGGAAATTCAGTATATTTTGACTATCAGTAAAATGACAAGAGCCCTGGTCCTGATGGGCTCCAGGTGGAAGTCTACAAAACACTTTTTGATGTCTTGGGTAGTGATCTTTTAAGAGTCATTGAAGATTCGAGGATCAGTGGGAAGATTCTTGCTGTTTTTAACTCTACCTTTATTGCTTTGATATCGAAGACTGATTCTCCTAAGTCTTTTGTGGATGATATAATATTGGTTTCTGATGGATCTGATCGTTCCTTATCAACATTATATGAGGTCCTGATGGTATTTTGTAAAGCTTCTGGTATGATTATTAATGAGGACAAATCCTCATTTTAATATTCTGGAATGGAAGAATCTGAGTTGATTTCAATTCAAAACATATTTTCTTTTAATGTTGAAAAGATTGAGTCTGGTATGAAATATCTTGGCTTTCATTTAAAACCTTGGAGATATCTGTTGAAAGATTGGGATTGGCTCATTTCAAAAGTGGAACAGAGATTAAAGAACTGGAGTTTTAGATGGTTATCTAAGGGAGGAAAACTCATTATGGTCAAGTCTGTACTTGAAGCCATCCCTGTTTATTGGATGCACTTTTGGATACCTATTGGAATTATTGAAAGAATCAGGAAGATTTGTTTCAAATTCTTATGGTCTAGTAAAAATGAGACTTCTGGTTTATCGTGGTCTTCATGGAAGGTTCTGGCCAATCCCAAGTCTTTGGGAGGTTGGGGTTTGAAAATACCTGCCTATTTTGCTAAATCACTTGCTGCCAAAAGTGTGTGGAATTTGATTACTGGTTCAGGACTGTGGGTGCAGATAGCATTGCAGAAATACATTTCACCTTTATCTATAGTAGACTGGATAAGGGCTGATGTCAAGAAAAAGAAAGGTATCTCTATATGCTGGAAAGCGGTTCTTTGGTCTTTTGATCTTATAGGACAGGATCTTGTTTGGAGAATTGGGACTGGAACTGAGGTACGTATAGGCATTGATCCTTGGCTAGGATGCAAATGGAGGCATGTTTTACCTGATTGCATGATAGATAAACTTCATTCAGCTGGGTTTTTTGTGATCAATGATATTGCTTGTACTAGTACAACATTCCTTCAGAATCAGGGTTGGTTGAATGCAGATTTTTTTTTATTTTAATGACTAGGAAATTGTTATTTAGAATTCTTATGTAGCATTGCTGACTTCTAGCCGTTTTAGAATTTCAGCTGAGGATGACCAGATGATTTGGAGTCTTTCCAAAAATGGTAAGTACACACCTAAATCTGGTTATCTTCATCTTATTCATGACAAGAATGAGATGGAATGTTTCTAGTGGTGGAAGTGGTTATGGAAACTCAAATGTCCACTGAAATAAAAAATCTATTGTTGGTTTTTATTTTCAGGGAAAGCACTTACTTGGGATGTTCTGTGTAGAAAAGGTAGAGAAGGACTGGGCTGGTGCTATCTTTGTAAAATGGAATCTGAAACTAATCGGCATATTGGTTTTGAATGTTCATTCACCAGGAGGGTCTGGTCTGAAATTGAATTTAAACTAAGTTATAATAATTTCTAGAATGGAACAACAGTCTTAGAATGTGTTAAGAATTGGATTATGCATGCTGAGGCTAGGTATAGGTCTTTACCTGTTATTGTATCTTGGTTCACTTTGAAGGCCTGGAATCAATGTTGTTTTGAAGATATTAAACCTAAGTCTGTTGTTGTCACTTCTTTATGTTTGGGTTTACTGCATGCTTATCCTTTGGATAACAAAGTGTTGAATTTAAGAATGGTTGTCAATGAACAAATTGACAAAGAATTAGTTTGGGGGTATTTTGATGGTTCGGCAGCGGGAGTACCTCAGATATGTGGGGCAAGTGGTATATTGTATTTATCTGATGAACACTTCTTTGCCTTTTCAGCTGGTTTGGGGTTGGGTACCAATAACTTTGCTGAGCTACTTGCTTTAAAACTGCTTATCACATTGGCTTTAAAGCAGGGGGTTCAAACTTTGCAGGTTTTTGGGGACTCTCAGCCGGTGATCAATTGGATATCTGGTAAGTTTAGAATTAATAACATTCTTCTTACTCAAATACTACATGAGGTGATTAGAATTTCTAACTTATTGGTTAAAGTTGAATACAAGCACATTTATCGCGAAATGAATACTTAGGCTGATGCTTTAGCTAATGTAGGTGCCAATGTGCTAGAAGGACATTGGAAAATTCTGGAGTATAGAGGCTCTGAAACTTATGAGACATTTCAGATTTTTTAATCTGAATGTTAGTTTAAGACAGGGGGGGGGTGGGTTCATGTGACACTGGAGAAATATGGCAATTTTATTGCTTTGATTTATGTTTTCTGGATTTAGGGACAGTTCTTCTATTATGATATGTTCTTGACAGTTTTGGACCTTTGGATTTGTGAGGCTAAGAGTTGATTGTGTTGACAGTGTTTTGGTACTATGTGACTTTTTTATGACAGTTTTTGGGCAGCTTTTTGATTTGGTGATTATGATGATATAAGATTGGATGGACAGTAATGTGAATATATCAGTCATATTTTTTGGATAGATTATATCTCTATTGGTGATATAGACTGGTTTCGATGATAGAGAAAATTTACAAAGTCTCATTAAGTCTTGTTGATATGTTAATACCATATTTACAATACTACTTTCTGTTTATATTTGTATATCCATCAATGATTGTGGTGTGATATGATTGATATTCGAGTGGATATAATTTGATTTTTTAATCAATTATTAATCTCTTTGTAATTAAGCATGTTTATGCTGATGAATTGAGGAAATGGACATTGATCTTTATTTAAAAAAGATAATGGACCATTTGATGAATGTAATTTTGATAATAAAGTTACATTTTTTTCTTTGGAAAAAAATGTCCAGTAATGTTTGTATATGCAAAAATATACAGATATTTTAATATTATTTAATTTAATTTGATAGTAAATTTAAATTTAATTTTTTTTTATCAAATTTTATTTATTTTGGATAATTTTTTCTATTGAATTTGATAGTATTTTAATATTATTTAATTTAATTTTATAGTAAATTTAAATTTAAATTTTTTTTATCCAATTTTATTTATTTTGGATTATTTTTTCAATTGAATTTGATAGTATTTTATAGAGTAATTCTTTTAATTATTTTTTTAGTTATATTATTATTATAAATTTGATTAAAATAATTAAAATTGTTGATATAAATAGTTGAAAGTATACAATTATTCTAATCGCAGAAAAAATTCCAAATTATTTAGATGACTCCGTATTTTATAAATGTTATATGATCCACTGGAACATTGCAAGGGTGATAGCCTTTTTCAAAGAAGAATGCTTCTAAGGTCTATTATCTTTTTAGAGGTATATCATCTAAGATACGTGTCCAGTACGTTATGATGTTTGTATATGCAAAAATACACAGATATTTTAATATTATTTAATTTAATCTTATAGTAAATTAAAATTAAAATTTTTTTGGATCAAATTTTATTTGAAATTTAAATTTCATATTAAATGGAAATTTGATGAATGGTCAAGGAAGCTGCGGCACTGAGTCTGCTCATGTACCCTGGAGAGCAGTAGCACCACATAGGTGTGTAAGACGAAACCAATCTTGTATCAATAATTTTTTTTTCTAGCTTCAACTCATATTAAGTAAATATTTTCATTAAAATTGTTGAAGGGTTAGAATTTTGATTTTTTTTATTAACATGTTTTTAGTATATTTTGATTTTATAAGTTTGTTTAAACTCAGTTCATTGAATGTAGTTTGGGTGGTTGGCAAAAATGATTGCTACTTTTTTCACCCAAATTTGGTCTTAGTAGAGGTTTATCATCATCATCATTAATTATTGTAAGTGACATATTCTTGTTGAACCTTTATGTACTGATTGAGTGGATCATGTAATGTGACCATACTTTGATTGTAACATCCCTCGGAAGACCACTGGAAAACATCCAAAGTAAGTAAAAAGGTAAGATAAAATTTGTTTTATCTACTAAAAGTAATGAGAATCTTATGACTATATATATATAATATATATACACACACGTTATAGTAAAGCTAAAAAATCAAATTGAGATAAGTATACTAGCCTCATAAAAACCTTCACCCATATATATATATATATATATATATAACTTATGAAACACTTATCTACTAAACACTAGTTTTGGTTGAAGTGGATATTATTAAGGGTCTTATACCTGAAATTGATATTTTCTGTGGTGATAAAATTATTACGTAGAAGCTGGATTATCTGCGTATGTCGTTCAGGTGTAATTACTATCATGATACTGGACACCTACGTAATTCTTGTCACCGTCTCTGGACTGGTTAGCCTATCCAGAAAGGGTTTAACTTGTTATCTGTACTTGATTTTCCCTGCCCTGATACCAGTCCCTTGCCTAGTGTACCTTTGGAGGACTCTACCGATATTGTTTATGCTTCGTCTTCACCCTCTACCTTTGATGACCTCTCGAAAGGGCAGTTGATGTACATCGAAGATATGGAAGCCGTTGCTCTACACTCTCGTGCTACCCCTGGGGAGACTTTGGTTTCACCTTCTCGTGACTCTTCATCTGAGCCTGATGCTGCAAACGGTCCCCCCTCTTATACCCTGGATCACTACCCCTCTCTCCCTCAGTCTTCTTCAGGGTCGTCTCATTCTTCGGTCCCACCCTTATCTTCTGCAGGCTGTACTGTGAATTTATCTACAACCTCTTTTGATAGTCCTCCTGATGTGCCTGCCTTTCAGGACCCTTCTCTTTTTACAGCTCTCTCGATCTTCTCAGACAAGACTCCCATTTCTCCCTCTACCTTACCCTTGGAATCCCTCTGCTTCAAAACTGTCACCATCAGGAAATCCAAGAAGCCTCCAAAGGATGAAACTGGGGATCCGGGTTCTTACACCCCTCTTTCAACTTGTCTAAAGCAGGTGGCAAGACAGTCACATATCTCTCCTGATTCCTCTCAGGTCCTTAGAGCAAGTACACCTATGGAACTCCCTTCTCCATGAAAATCCTGTCCATGAACATCCGTGGCTTTGGGGGGGTTACCAAATAAAAATCCCTTGGTAGATTACTCTCTGACCTTTGACCTGATATGATTCTTTTTCAGGAAACTATGTGCTGTTATTCTCAAGCTCTTTATCTGTTTTCTAAACTTAAACCTGGTTGGGAATTCTGTGCCTCTGATGCTACAGGGCTATCTGGCGGTTTGCTTGCTGGATGGGACCCTCATTTGGTTCGGTGTAAGGCATTTTCCTCACTAGCTGGTATCATACTTAAATCTAGTTTTAAAGGTTCGGCTGAGACTTTCACTGTTATTAATTGCTATGGGCCCTATACTCAGAGGATTACATTCTGGAATAATGTGGTGGCAGGAGGGCTTCTAGGGCAGCCTAATTTACTTTTGGCTGGGGATCTCAATTTTACTTTATCCTCTGCTGAAGTTTGGGGTTGTAAAGCTAGGTTAGACCCTCTGGCATTTTTTTTCCTAGCTCATTTCTCGTAACAAGCTGGTGGATCTTGCTATGACTCTTTCTGGTCCTACCTAGAGAAATGGGCATTTGGGGGTTGCTGGTATTAGTAAAAGGTTGGACAGGTTTCTGTTATCTGAATCTCTCCTCCCTTGCCTCTCATATTATTGGACCTGGGATACCCCATTTGATGTATTTGATCACTATCCCATTTGCTTGGAATGGGGCTCGAAAAGTAATGCTCATTGCTGGCCTTTTAAATTTAATAGAGCTTGGCTATTGGAGGAGGACTTTGCTCATTTGGTCCTCTCTTCGTGGAAGGCGCCTCTGGATGAGGAGGACTATTGCCATATGGATGTACTCTCTATGAAATTGCGAAGAATCAAAGGTATTGTTAAGGATTGGGAAAGGGGGAGGAACCTTGAAAGGAAGCAGCAGATATTGGAAATTAATGAAGGTATATCATAACTATTGCTAGAAGACTTGGGTATTTTATCGGCCTCAAATACTGATAAGTTGAAAATCTTGCAGGAAAGGAAAGGAAAATATTTGGCTCATGATATTACTACTCAGAGACTGAAGAGTAGAGTTCATTGGATAAAGGAGGGGGATGCAAATACGAAGTTTTTTCACTCATTTGCTTCTACTAGAAGAAACACAAATGCTATTTGGTCTCTAGAGGATCATAATGGTATAACTGTTTTTGAGGATCTGGCACTTAAGCAGCTTGGTAAACAACACTTTAGTGACCTTTTTGGTGATGACAAGTCAACTAATATTGCTAATCAACTTAAAGTTATCAATCTTTTCCCACACATGACAACTGATGAATATATTGATAGTTTCCTCAAGCCCATATCGGCCCAAGAGGTTGAAGCAGTACTCAAGGGTTTCAAGAAGGATAAGAGCTCGGGACTTGATAGGTGGCCTGTCGAGTTTTTTCTGGATTTCTTTGATCTAGTCGGGGGGGACTTGGTGCTGGATGTGGAGCAGGCCAGAACTCAGGGTAAAGTTTCTGGTGCCCTTAACTCTACTTTTCTGACCCTGATACCTAAATGTGAAAAGCCCCTGACCTTTGCTGACTTTCGGCCCATATCCTTATGTAACCTGGTCTATAAGGTTATATCCAAGCTTGCTTCCATCAAACTGAAGCCCATACTTAACCGCTCTCTATTTGTCCATCAATTTGGTTTCCTTAAGAATAGGCAAATTACTGAACCTGTGGGTATCACCCAGGAATTATTTCACTCTATCAAAACAAAGAACTCTAATGTATTGGTCTTAAAGTTGGACCTCGTAAAAGCTTTTGACAGAGTCAACTAGACCTTTATTAGACTCCTACTCATTCAGAATGGTATACCCCTGTTGGGTGTAAATTGGATGATGGGTTGTGTCTTTAGCTCATGTTTTGTTGTGCTTGTAAATGGTTCCCCTTTGGATTTTTTCCTTGCTTCCAGGGGGCTACGCCAAGGCTGTCCTTTGTCTCCCTTGTTATTCATTTTGATTATGGAGAGTCTCAGTCGTATTATTTTGGATGCTCAACACAAAGGTCATATTAAGGGCTTTCAGTACTCTCGTCATCTGTCTATTACTCACTTGTTATTTGTGGATGATGTTATTTTAATTGGAGTTGGTACTGTTGAAGAATGGAGTGCTTATAAAGATGCCCTTGACTTGTTTTGCTCTGCTTCGAGGATGACTGTTAGCATTGAAAAATCTTCTTTCCTCTATCAGAATGTGGATGTTGATATCAGATATAAGATTGCTGAGTTTCTCCCTTTCAGGATGGAACCTCTCACTGGGGGCTTTAAGTATTTGGGCTACGGGTTAAAACCTTTGGGATACCTTACTTCGGATTGGAGATGGATGATCAAATTATTTGAAAAAAAAAATCATAACTGGACCTACATATATCTCTCTCTTGGTGGCAGGGTAATCCTTGTTAAAGTTGTACTTACTGGGTTGGTTGTCTACTGGTTTGCTTTGGCTAGATGCCCTAAATCTATTATGAATGCTCTACGCAAGACTATTTTCTCCTTTCTCTAGGGTTCCTCTGATGGCCATCACAAACCCTATCTGGTTAGCTGGGAAACTCTATCTTTATCTGTAGATTTTGGTGGTTGGGATACTGAGAACCTTGAATGGTTTGGTATATCTTTGAGATTAAAAAGCATGTGGAAACTACTAAATGGTATAGGTATATGGAGCATAATTATTACACATAAATACTTAAAAAACAAAACCTTGGAAGATTGGATACGTACCCGGATTTTTAATGTCAAAGGCACCTCATATTTTTGGAATGGGTTTCTTAGGATCTTGGAGTGGATTACTTGTCCGTTGGGTTGGAGGGTGGGGAATGGATTTAAAATCAAGGTTGGGGTTGACCCTATTGCTGGGATAAACTCGCTGCATCTACTATCTGAGGATCTCAGGTTTTATCTTCATGATTTGGGGATCACTTTTCTTGCTCAGGCGCAAAATCTGGAAGTGTGTGGTCTTGATGGCCCCAAGTGGTACTCTGCCACTGATCTGCTGTTGGGTGGTGAATGGGCTACTTAATGGAGCTCCTATATTAAGGGCCTGATCCACGGGAGTATTAGGCTTGGGAATGCTGAGGACAAACTTATTTGGATGTATGATGAATAGAAGGGATCGGTGACTGCAAAAAAAGCTTATGATCTTATTGTTTCAAATCATAGATCTATCATGGAGAATGATATCATATTGAAGATTTGGCACTTTAATATCCCCCACAAGCTTAAGTGCTTTATCTGGCTCACGTGTAAGAAGAAAATTAATACCTGGGATATTATGTGCAAGAAACGCTGGTATGGTCCTAATAGGTGTTGTCTTTGTAAGGAGGAAGTTGAATCTGTTGACCATCTTTTTGTTGGTTGTCTATTTTTAAAGAATATGATATTGGGTCTTAACAGTATGTTTAAAGTGCACTTTCTTTGGAATGCCCCTACTTTCATGGAAAATCTATCCAAGTGGGTTTCTAAGGCTGGAGACTTTCAATATCTCCCTCTTTTTCTTACTTGGAATATTTGGAAGGTTAGAAACTACTTGTTATTTGATGAGCATCATCCCTTGATAGCTGGTCTCATACATGTTATCATTGATGAGGTGAACACCTACAAACCTGTTATGAAGAACATGAACAAAATCCGGAACATTGGGAAGCCACCTGTTCCAAAATATCCCAGGATCTTTTTTGATGGCGCTGCTGCAAAAAGTATAGGTGGAGCATGTTTTTGTATATGACTGAATGATCATCATTTGTTTGATTGTAAATTTGGATGCGGAAGCAACACAAATACTAGAGCTGAGCTCTTAGCACTCTGGGCGTCATTATGGGTCGCCAAGGATATTGGGTTGCCTTACCTACATATCTTTGGTGACTCCTTTGTGATTATAACTTGGGCAAAAAAAGAATCCACCTTGGACATGGTGAACTTGGAGGCTTGGTGCTAGAACACCAGATTGCTTATGTCCTCCTTCACCTGGGTGGACCTCAGTCATGTCCATAGGGAACATAACAAGAGGGCAGACATCTTATCCAAAGAGGGGTTGCACTTAACACCCGGCCATCTCTTACTTACAGAATATTATGATGATGAGATTATAGGAAAAGACTCTATACAACTATTTTAGAATATGTTCATTCTATTTCAATTTTATCTCATGATTTCTTTGAGCTATATTTGGTTTTGTTTGAGCAACTATTACATGATATACAAGAGTCGCTCCCCTACTTGTATAAGGTAACTGGGCTCTTGTTATATTCTTTAGGGACATACTATGACTGATATTATTATTGCTCTCCTATGAGAGGATTATTGTGGTATTGATACCTAGATGATTAGTGTATCTCTGGTATACTTGCTGTTTTATTGGAGTAGTATGGATAGATCTGTTATGTAGGGTTATTATTTCTGATTTGCTGGCCGAGGGGAGACTGTATGATTTTTTTGATGATGTACCGGGTTCTTTTGATTCAATGAATACCAAGAAACTGATTTTTTTCGACTGAAAAACTTATGAAACACTTGTAACAACAAGAAGCCTAAAAACACTTAAGGGGTAACCTATATATATATATATATATATATACTAAAGAAAATTGATTTATTTTGGATATTGAAGCTGAAATCAAGAATACATGATTGATAGAAATGGTCTACATTCTTGATGCTAGGTCATCAAGAAGATTTTGTTTGACTTCATCACATTTATTTTGGTTATACTTGTTTTCAAATCTAAATAGATAGTGGGTTCTTAGTGATGTGATTCCAACTTAGAGAAATTCAAGGGATATTGTTCCCTTATGAAGAAGGTTGGTGTAACTGGTTTTTGGAGCTACTCAAATGAATTTATTATTTCTGAAGATTGGCATTTATTGAACTTTTACTATGAATTGACGGAAACACAGAACTTATAGCCCTTGAACCTCGACCCCCGTTTAAAACCTTCTGCTACGATGGAACGCATGGTCCTACCTAACTTTACGTATTGGAAACATAGTTACTACCGGGATACCGAACTATGAGGAGCCTGGATACTCAGCTTTTATACCCGGCTACTCGGCTTAGCTGAACGTTTCGGAAAACAATTTAGATCGCGTTACCGCGATTTGTCATTTTGGAAGAAAACGTGTAAGCGGCCTTTGAGCTTTTTTCTCCTTTATGAATCCAAAAAGAATTGTCTTTTAAGAGGGTGATGTCGTTCACTTGGGAACAATAGTCTTCGATTTATGAATGGGAGCTTGGGCGTTAGAATGGTGTAAAAGCCTGGATCGGATATGAAGAGCTGTTTGTGGTTTTCAAAGTGATCTGTGTGGAAGAATTGAGTTGATACCGCATCTTCACAAAATATGTATGGAACCGATCTTACTGCTGAAAGAGGAATGTTTCAATTAGAATCGGAACTAGCGAGAGGAATCAGTGGAGGGATGCGAATCCTTGCGTTGGAGTGAAAATATACCATGAAGAAGGACATCGAGAGGGTTTTAGATGAGGATTAGCGAAACAATCTAGAGGAATAGAGAAGCTTTCCGATTTGGAAATATTATACTGGCACTTGAAGTTAATGTCAACGGCATTCTGCAGCTATGTGAACCAGTCAAATCTTACCCACTGGATGCATATTCTTTGATATTTACAATAATTAGGTTCAATTTAGTCATGGCTCTACGCCATTATCAATGTATTAACAACGTTAAGAGGAGGGATATAGCGTCTCTGCCATTCATAAAATCGATATGTGGCGGGATTTAGAGAGGGCATTTTATCCCATATCTTTTGTGAGACCGATATAAATGGTAGGGTGCCGAGAGAGAGACTAGAGACGTGACCCTTTGAACTCTCCTCGGTTGAGATGTCTGTGAAAATGAATCGCCTGGACGCCGATAACTATGAGATGGATCCAGAACTGCAGCCAATCCGCATGGATAGAAGGTATACGAACGCTGAGGAGGAAAGAAGGGTTTTTAGTTGTTATGGTTGAAGGAAGAATGATGAGGAAATGATGGAGTTGGGCGAGTTATCAAGACCCTGTTCTGGGAGACTCTTAACTGGTAATGAGTCAAGGAATTGGTCCTCCCTGGATATTGCGTTGCTCCACTACTTATCTTTTGCATGCAATCTCCCCATTAGCTGCAATGGGGTATGTTTTAACTCTACGTATTGGTTTGGAATTGATGTACGTTCATGCTGGATATCCATAAACCTGAGTCTCTGTCGGAATTTTTTGAAATTCTCTCGAATTTTCTGAAATTTTTCGGCAGCCACCCACATTATCCCATTGGCTGCTTGCCCGTCCCTTCCGCCGTCACCCAGACCCGGCATTTCCTTTTATCCAGCCCTGTGTTACAGATGATGAGCTTTGGCGGGAGGAAAAGACATTCTGCCCACATTATCAACACCCATAAAAACCCCTGTTCAGTTTTCACCAAAGCCGACCTCTTCTTCGCAACTGCAATCTTTCATAACGAACCGCAATCCACAGCGACCTGCACTCGGTGCTTCGGCAGGAAACCACAGTGTCCCTCCGCATTGTCTGCATTGTCCATCAAGGTATCACACATCTAAAAAATTTCCCAACATGACTAGCAAGTCTCCTAGGAGGTATATTCTCCCTGGAAGACTTATCAATGGAAGAAAATTTCCCAACATGACTAGCATGTCTCCTAGGAGGTATATTCTCCCTCACTAAAGATACGAGCCCTCCTATATCATCTCTCCTCCTGCAATGTGTAAGTGATCCATATAATCAACCTCCTACAAGCTAGTGCATGTAGGTGATCGAATATCCACACACAATGTCACCTCATCTCCCTTTGGATGTGACTAATCTCAAGTCTTAGAATCATACTTTATAACAACCACCTTCACATTCTCCTCAATTACTAAACTTTCACATTCTCCTCAATTACTAAAGGAGAATCCTATGACCTAGAAGATCGCACATCCTCTTCAAATATCATATCTCTACTCACTACAACATCCCACTATGTTAGAATATCGATCTTGGAAGTTTAAAAAGTGTCATTGTATCCATCAACATAAGATGTTATCACAACATCCATGAAATGTTTTTTGAACTTATCTCGATGGCACCCACCATTCATGTGCTTTCTCAAAGCTAAAAGACTCATATAAGATCTTTTTGAAATATACAAGTGTCACTCGGTCAACAAGTAACCTAAAAAAATATCCTCTCTCACCCTTCTAGCCCAATTCCTCAAATTAGCAATATTACACTCAATGATGGTGCATTGATGTCCCTCAAAAGAAACTCTCCATTGTACACATGTCATATACATCATTGAAAGAAAGTTCTCTCGTAAGTCAAGGAAAAACAAAACATAATCCAACTCAAGGACATAAGCTAAAGGCATTGAAAGGAAATGGAGCCAAACTCTCGTTAAAACCTATATGTGTCATCATCATGAAGCTCGACGCTCATGCCTTCACACTTATCATATGTGATATCTAGATGTAGGTATCAAACCTTTCTATCTTGCATAAGCTTGCACTGATACGTTTAGGGTTTTTTGCACTAGTACGTAAGGACATTCTTTTGTAGGGATGACTATGGGGGGGATTAGTTAAGACTCGTATAATGTATGCCATGCATAAGCCAATATACAATGTATGCCATGGACAATTTAGATATCAATTTGCAACTACCTTCACACTTAGCATAAAAAAAATGATTAAGTCCATCAGGAATAACACACTCGTGAGAATAGTGGGGGGCATATTGACACAGGGACCAACGCTGAGGGTTAAATCAAGGCCGTTTGATTCCCAAAATAGTTGAATATCAAGAGTTGTACTTTCCGATAAAAAAATATGATATTATAATAAATGATTTGTTGCAATGACGTGGGATCCTAAACGGTGGGGGAAGGTGGTTTTCACCCAGCCCATCAGGGATCAAGTCCCACCGAGACATGGCCCGCTGTGATAAGGCTCAAAGGGTAGACACCCCCTGGATAGGATACCGCCCCTGGTCGGGATTGGGTCCGGGACGTCTCGGCCCTTGCTGAGTCACAAGTTTCTGGTATATCCTAGCTTGCGGGCTGTCGATTTATACCTAGGGGTTTATAGTGGCAGCCGACGGATTTGATCCTGGGCCTCGCCCAGGCAATTCCGATGAGTTACCGATTTCCCTACTTAAAAAAAATAAATGATTTGTTAACCATAAATATTAAAAATAAAAAAGAAGAGGAGATGGTAAGTCTTGAACTTTGTCCAATGATAATGATAAATATGTATATGAATTGGTTAAGAATAACATTATGAAGCATGATCAATACCATTAATACAATTTAGGGATTTATACAATGCATGGTGTTAGTCCTTATCATAGGTATATATTATATGTTTCATCTTGCCCTATTATTTTGTATGGTGGTACAAACACACCAAAATATGTTTAAAGTTTGTGAAAAAATATGATTTATTTCTTTTTGTTTACATAATCTATTTTCATGTGTTGAATTTTGATTGGATTATAAGCCTATATAAGACTAAATTGATCATTAACTGGATTAGATTAAAATAGGAAAAAAATAAGTTTTTCAACCTTATTAGAATCATTGTATTAGACTTCTGACAATGTGCTAACATGATGACAAGGATGATGGGGCATTTTAACAAAGGCTATAACTATGAGAAGAGTTAACCTTTATCACACACAACCCTTTAATAGTCATTAGTGTCTTCAACTTTAACCTCATATTTAGGCCTAAGAATCGTTCAAATTAAATTGGGGTTTCGACATCCTTAGTCGTCAACACTTTTGGCATTAGACAACAAAAGGAAAAATGATGGTTCTCTCTACTCGGAATGCAAGGGTTCCATGAATCATGATCAAATCTCACTTTAGGTATTTCAATGACATTAACAACCTCGACGAGTAAAATATAGTAAGCAATAAGTTATTTGGTTGTTTCATGACGGTTAATTCTTTGGTTGGCTCAAAGATTAATACACATAGTAAAAGGGATCTGGACACCTACATTATGCATTAGTTTTGGGTCGTTAATTTTTTAGTAACATCTATTTCCTCGTTGTCGTATGAATAAATTTGCTATATTGTGAAGTAGTTTTTCCCCTTTCTTTGGTTGATGATCTTGTGTCTTCTCAAATAGATTCTTTTAATGCTCATGTCAAATTCATTCAACCAATATAGAACAGAAGACATGGGAAAGATAAATAAACTACCAATATCGTGGAATGGAATTCCATAGATGCATAGATTAATGGGAATCACACATTTGGTTTGTTTCAATATTTAAAAATTATATTATGAGAACACCTTTAACTCAATTTTCCAGTTTTCCTTCCTTCTCTTGTATATATACATGAGGCCCAAAGTAGATTTAGCTCATTAAATATATTCACTTTGCTACCTAAGACTGAAAAGTAGTTGTTGTAAACAACAAGACCATAAAATACAGTATTAACAAAGATCAATCAAGAAGATGAAAAAGAAAAATCATTAACAAAACAAGAATATAACAAATATGGCATGGAGATGTACATGCGGCCTTGAGTGTGTGTACGGAGTAACTTGCACTTGCATCGACTGCAAGTATGTAATTCATTATTTCACTCTTTTTGTTTGTTCTGGAAGTCATTGTTCTTGGACTTGGAAAGGACATCATTGTTTTCCTGATTTTTGGGGATTTGGGTTTTTAATTTTGCATATATTATTTCTCTTTCAGTTCATGCAAGAGATTTCATAGATCTTATCAGTGTACTTGAAGTGGGTGTAATATGATTTTTTATCCAATGCTTCCACTTCTGGCTAAATTTCACAACTTTTCTTATGAATGAGTTGTAATTGCATTTTATTTCTTCAATCTTTGAAGTTATTTTTACTTGGTTGTTGTTTTGAACATACGCGTGCACGCACATACACGTGTGCGTGTCATTAGGGGCACGTGCGTGCTCCTATTGTCCACTCTGGCAATCCGGCGTGGAGGTTCGCCACTGCCGAAGCAGAAGCACGTGCGCGCATCCAAGGGTGTGTGGTGTTTTTTTCCGTTCGCGCACTCCCATTGCATCATAATTGGGTAGCAACTTCTCACGGGCACCCAATTGTTCATATGAGAAATTTAGACCCACTTTGTTTATTTTTAAGAATTTTTTTTTACTTAATCTTTTTTTTAACATTTGAAGTTATTTTGAAAGATTTAAAAGAAAATCAAGGTTGGTTGTTTATGTTTTTTAGAGTTTGATAAGAGAAAAGGTTGGCTGTTTATGGTTTTAGAGTTTGATAATAATTTAAGTAGTTTATATAATTTTGAAAAGAGTAGAAAAATTTAAAAATTTCTTTAAATCAAAATAATAAATTTCTAAGTTGTTGTTTTGAAATTACAGGACTAAATGGTCTCATAGGCTTGTATTGTTTCTTAGATATCTACCATTATTTTTTCAATCATTGATATTTGAGAGTGATATGCAATACTCTTCCCCATCCCTTGTGCCATAGGAACAAAAAGGAAGGGGTAGAGAGGGTCTCCTTGGAAGATACCTATAGTAAGGTTGAAGTTTCTAGTTGGGGAACCATTTAAAAGGGTTGAAAACAAATTGAGGAGAGTTGAGATTCTTAAAGCTTTTTACATGCCCAGATTGATAAGCATACCATATTTCTTGGAGATGTACTAGGAGTGTATAGTTTTATGTGCAAGGATAATCCCATCTAGGATTTCCCACCTTTTACATAGTCGAATTGCTCCTTCGATATGCACATTTCTATGAGGGGTTAAGTGTATTTGCAATTACTTTCATTGTGATTTCATAAAAGACGTTACATAAAGATATGGGTTAAAATTTAAATGGGTCGTTGGACTTGTTCACCTGTAGAATGAAAATGATAGAGGTGGAGTTGAGAGTCTATAGAATGTTTCTAAGAATGTGTGACTTTTAATTACTTCGAAAAAATACACTTTGATCATGGATCAAAAAGATTGAAAAAAATCCAAAGTGAAGCCATAAGGACCTGGTGATTTGCATTGTTTCATATCAAAGATTATTTGTTCTACTTCCTCCATAGTGACAAGTTGGAGAAGAGTTTCATTTAGGTCTTTTGTTTCCAGTCTAGGGATTTTATAAGTTATACTATGAGTAATTGCCTCTGTGTTTCCTAGTGGATTAGTCAAGAGCTCATTGTATTAGGTGTTGGAACCCAAGGTTATGTAGGATCATCACTACTCTTGATATTCTAGAGGCAGTCATTCAAAAGACTACATTAGACAAGAATAACAATCAACTAAAGGATTGACTGAGTGGTTGATTGATCAATCACCTGGATGACCAATGAAGCAATGGCTGGCTTGACTAAATCATTCAAGTAATCAACAAGACATTGCAGTCTTTTAGGGAAAAGTTAGAATCGAAACCCTTATTTGTGTACTAGATTGCCTTCAACTCAAGGAAGTTTCTTAGATATGGAGACTATAAAAGAATGACCCTTTGGGTCGTATTGACATGGAATTTTTTTTATTTATGATCATGCATTGTGATAATATAAACCTAATGCATTGTGCTTAAGTGATGTAAATGATATATTTAAACACCACCTCTTTCCTTGGAATATGCTTATCCCTTATGTTATTTTTTGTCTATCTTATGTTTAAAGACTTTTCCTAGCATGCTATCAGAGCTATTGGTTTTGACCTAACATGTTGTCTTCAAATCGTGTTGAGTTGGATCTAGGGTTGATCAAATCTAGGATGAATATTTGTTGATGGGTACCTTTGAACTTGGATCAAACTTGTATGATATTAGAAGAATGGATTCCATAATAGAAATGTTATTCTGAATGGAATAACTATGTAGTTTGGGATCCATATATGGAAACATTACTGAAGAATAGGGGACTCTAGCAGTATAATAATATTTCTATCCCAAATACAATGGATTACCATGTTATGTTTTTCATCAATGAAAAGAAGGATGAGGTTATTGGGTTCATGATGACCCACATTTATAGAGAGATTTTCTTTTATACAAGTGGGATCGACTATCCTCATGTTGTTTGAAATAAGTTGAAGTCATTATTCGATAAGGTTAATGGAATTCAAGTGATGCATATAGAGAAATATTTTAGCTCTCTGGAACCACATTCCTTTGAGAGGATTGATGACTATTTAACTTGCATTAAAGAGATTGATTTGAAATTGGGAGAATTTGGGAAAAAAATTCCGAATAAAGATGGTCAAATCATTGAGTTGGTCCTTATGAACTTGAAGACACCCTATGATGTGTTAAGCTCCTATTTTGTGCCAATTGGATGTCACACAAGGAAGACTATAAGTACTTTTCCTTGCTATTTTTGTGATTTGTTGATTAAGGATCAACAAAATATGCTTGATGAAGGGAAGCTTGGTAGTGGACTCTAAGATCACTTGCTTAAAGGAAAGGTAAAGAAAAAATATAAAGAACGGGGTTTATTGGACACCCTAAATAAAAAATAGGAATGCATCAACCATCCTACTAACAAAAGGGCCAATGAGTTGTCTTCAACTAAAAATAATTGAAAGAATAAAACCTATCACTATTATGGAAAGGTGGGACATTTGGAGAAAACCTGCTAGAATAAGACAAATGATTTCAAAGAAAAGGTCAAGCATCTATAAGGAGACGTATCGACTGGTCACTCAATCAACTGACCTATAGATAATTTTACCTTTTATGTCAGCAGTTCCCATGCATTACATGCCCACGTTACTCAAAACGAGTGCATCGTTGATTATGGTTGTACTCATTATATGGCTAAGGATAATTCTATGTTCTCTTCCTTAAGCAAAGGTACATAAAAAAAATAAATTATGTAGTCGATGATTATACCCTCACAGTAATTGAAAGTAGAGATTTCGAATTTCGACATGGTATAATTTCCAATTTCTATCATGTGCCTACTTAAGTGTGAATTTGTTATCGGTTGCACAAATCACTTAGAATAGAAAGACTATTTAGTTCTGGTCATATCTCTTTATCGTAAAGGATCTCAGGCATGGGGTATGTTTGTTGCTTCAATCTATCTTGATCCCAAATATGAGATATACAACTTATGTGACTCTCCAAGGCATGATTCTTGACCAACTGCATTTGTTGCTCAATCGATGACAAGTTGACTTTGGCATGATTGAATTGGACATTTGAACTTTTTAAGTTTGAATATGATTACAACATATAATATGGTTACTTTTCTCCCAAAAATTGTTCCACCTTACGGTGTTTGTACAGGATGTGTGCTTGGAAATCATCCTCAGACACCCTTTGATTCTGAGAAAGCATGATGAGCATGGAACCGACTGGAAATTTTTCATAGTGATCATTATTGCATGAACAAACTCTCTTTAGTAGGTGTGAAGTATTTTTGAACCTTAATTGATTATTGTTCCATATTTACATGGGTCTATTTCTTGAAGAATAATGGAGTCACTTATTTGAAAGGTTCAAGGAATTTAGGGCATTGGATGAGAAGAAATGTGTTTGACCTATTAAATGTTTGAGATTAATCAATGGTTAAGAGTATATGAGTCGATAGTTTGAATATTACCTGGCACATAATGGTATTTCTTGTAAAATATATGTCCCTCACACCCATCAATTGAATGACATAGTAGAGAGGAATAATAATACTTTAGTGGATATGGATTGATTTATATTACATACCAAAGGTATGTTGACTAAGTTTTTGGGAAGAAGTTGTTTACTGTTCAAAATATATCTTGAACCTTATTCCAACTAGAGTTGTTCGTAACATGACTCCAATCGAGAAGTTGCAAGAAATAAAATCATCTACAATGCACCTTGGAACCTTTAGATGTGTTGCTTGTGCACATATCAATGATAAATGGTGGAGGAAATTGGATACAAAGAGTCATGCTTCCATCATTATGGGTTATTTTGATTAATCAAAAGCGTATTGATTATTTGACACTATCAAATAACATATAATATTCAGCAGGAACTAAAATGGGCCTCCTAAGGAATATACGTTGAGAGAAAATATCGACCCACCTACTTGGCTGATTAAAAACCATTTCATAGGCTCACCAATGACTTGTTTGCCTTGGTGGGATGCAAAAACTATTGGATATTTTCGACTTGATGCTCATGATGTTAGTATTGGTCGACATAACCATAGTAAAAAACAACATGGGAATATTCTCCTAGTGGATCATTTCCTTGAAACATATGATCCTAACACCTATGTCGATGCTCAGGGATTTCCTGAATGGGATAATGTTATGTTTGTTGAAATTGATTCCTTACTAAAAAATCAAACTTGGGATTTAGTTCCCTAACCACTTGGAAATAATGTTGTGAAATGTTGATGGATCTGCAAGACCAAATTTACCTCTGGAGGTGTATTTGAACATCACAAGGCTAATTTAGTATCCAATGAATTCTTTCTACAAGAAGGTATCAACTACATCGAATCCTTTTCTCATGTTGCAAAGATGGGCTTGTTGATTAATTCTTTCACTTCTTGCTCATTTTGCATGGAAACTTCATCAAATGGATGTGAAAAAAGCTATTTTATTCATGGTGATTTATCTGAAGAAATATACATGGAGCAACCTCCCAGTTTTTTCATAGACTCTAGTATTGTTTGTTCACTGAAGAAGTCTTTGTATGATTTGAAGCAAGTCCCACGTCCTTGGTATGAATATATTGATCATTTCTTGATCAACCTTGTATTCAAACTTTGTGAATCTCATACTAGTATTTATGTATCACATTTTCATGGTGATCCCTAAATTGTGGCATTATATGTTGATGATTTAGTAAAAACTAGAAATAATGTTGACTTAATTTTTACTTTGAAGAAACAACTTGAAGATACATCTAAAATGGTTGACCTTAGTCTTTTTCATTTCTTTCTAGGAATTCAAGCACTTCAAATGAATGATGGTATCTTTATTTCTCAACCCAAATATGATTTGGATATGTTAAAGCACTTCAAAATGGACAACTATATGTTGTGTGCTACACCTTATTATTTGGGTGTTAAATTGTCTAAGAATTTAGCTCTCCCTATGTTGATGCCACTCTTTATAAACAATTGGTTGATAACTTGATTTCCTTAACTCATAGTTGACACGAAATTTCCTTTGTTGTTAGTGTGGTTTCTCGATTCATACAAGAGACCATAGAAATCCACTAGAATGCCGCAAAGTGAATTGTTTGATATATTAAGGGAATTTATCAATTTTAAATCAAATATTGTCATAACACAAACCCACTGGTCAGTTTTATTGATTCTTATTAGCCTTGGTGACATTGGTGACATGAAGTCCACTTTTTACTATGTGTTTAAATTAAGTTATGGACCCTTGGTATGGTCTTGTAAGAAATATAAGGTAGTCTCTCTTTTGAGTATAGAAGCAATCAATGCGGGTATAGAGGCAGTTTGGATTTGTCAGCTTTTAGAAGAGACTGGATTTCTTATTCATGCCTCGAATGTTATTCATTGTGATAATTAGAGTGCAATTACACCTCCTAAATATCTAGAGTGTTGAGATGATGGGGACATGGGTGTTGGAACCCAAGTTTATGCAATTTCATCACACATATGGATAATCAATAAAAAACTACAGTCGACTATTAGAATAGTTGATTGAATGCTCAATTGAGTGATCGATTGATTGATTGATTGGATGTTAAATGAAGCAGTGGTCAGTTTGACTAAATCATATGACTAATCAATGAGAGATTGTTATCTTTCAAGAAATGAGGACCCTTGTTTGTGGACCAGATCACTATCAACTCAAGGAATTTTTTTTAATCTGAAGACTATGAAAGAATGACCCTATGGGCTGTATTGACATGGAAAATTTTCATTTATGGTGATTCATTGTAATTTTCTAATCATAATTATATATGCTTAAGTGCTATAAACGTTGTCTTTAGACACTACCTCTCTCCTTTGAATACCCTTATCCCTTCTATTATTTTATGTTTGTTTTGTGTTCAGAAGGTTTTCCCAATAGTAGGTTGTCAGTTCTTTGTCCATGTCCTCATATTTTTGACACATGTTTCCCTTATGCTATTGGATGGAGGTGATTTTGTTGTGCTGATGATTGTTGATCATCATGTTGTGGAAAATCGAGTATTTCATTGATCATCTTCTTTAAACTACCACACTTTCGTCTTTTTCCTCCAAAGAGTCTCCTCTTGGATTTCCCTTGAATCACTTTGATTTTGAAGAGAGGCCTCTTCATCTTGTAATTGCTTGGTTCTACCCTCAATGATAATATTGTGTTGGATTTGTTCCATTTGTTGTTCTAGAGCTTTCGTATCCTAGAAAATGTTTTCAAAAACTTATTCATTCCAGGTTTTAGGGCATTGTTTTAGGTTCTTTATCCTTTATTAGAACCGATACATTTTTTCCCCTATGAATCTTTGTCTATTTCCACCATTTGGTAATGTTGTTTTGAAAGTCAAGATGTTCCATAATTTTTGAAATCGAAAGGGGAAAATTCAGGGGTAGTCTTTTGTATTCGAGGTGAGACTAATAGACTAGTGATTCAATCCCGCACATGGTCTAGTTTTGAAGCCACTTGTTGAGATCCTCCTCTACGATTATTCCAATTAAATATCCCATTAAGGGTTTCAACATTGACTAGTTCAAGTGATTGAATAACCTCCCCGAAGAGATCACATGATGGATCCAATTGTTTGATTCCCCCCTTTTTATCCTCTAGGGAGGTAATCATAGAAAGAGTATCCTCCCATAATACATTGTTGGTGTTTTGTGAGATAATCATCAACTTTTAAATGGTGTAGGAACCGAAAATTTTCACCTAGGATAAAGGGGTGCATCTATGGTTGTGGTGATTCCTTTGACTTCCATTCCAATTATATGGAACTTGGCTATTAGAGTGCTAGGAATGGTGAAGAAGTTTGTCATATTTATTGTTTTGGAATCCCACATAATGGTTATTCCCTTGCTATTTCTCATGCATCAATAGTCATTATATGACTATTTTTCCAATGGTGTCTACCTATTTTCCTAAGCACTTCACTAGAGCATTTAGTTTCTTGCATCATAAAGATGTTAGGTTTTTAAAATTGAATTTTTTTTCTAAGTATTAATTGTTTACATTTATGGATGATGCCTCTTATGTTCCATGGGATAAAATTAATGATTGATTTGATTAGGAGGTGGTGAAAAACATGTTTTTCATTGAATCCTATAGTCTCAATTAGATGAGCTTTTCACATAGGTCCTTTAGTTGTTGTTCCTTGATTTTTCACCCTTTCTTTTTTTCATTTCATGGATCTTTGTTTCTCTTCCAGGGAGTTGATTTTGACCCTAAGGGATATGTACTTCCCTTTAGAAATATTGGGTAAGTCTTCTCTATATGGATGGAGCACTTCATAAAGTAGTTGGAGTT
Source organism: Pseudotsuga menziesii (assembly GCA_001517045.1). Taxonomy (NCBI): domain Eukaryota; kingdom Viridiplantae; phylum Streptophyta; class Pinopsida; order Pinales; family Pinaceae; genus Pseudotsuga; species Pseudotsuga menziesii. The sequence continues at coordinate 23,474 of LPNX010051021.1, forward strand.
GTTTTGTTGGAATGTCTTGAACCTCTTATCGCTTGCAAGATTCCATGATTCCTTATATGTCTAGTTCATCAAGGCCCATGTCTTCCCCTTCCTCTAATGCTCCATGTTCCTTTTGATTCCCCATGGTAATTTCCTCTAGCCTGGGGTTTTTATTTTGGGTTGTTGGATTTCTAATTTGCACCTTTTGGTTCCCTAAGAATGTTGTGGATATGCTGATTGGGAATTTTGATTGGTATCCAAAGAATATTTCAGAGCTTCATCTCTTTGTTCCATAATATCTCCTCATTAGTAAGAGCTTCAAAATTGTTGGTTGTGTGTAGTCTTATCATGGTGCTTGGAATATCTTGTTTCCTTCCTTGTTTATGCCTATTACTGACAATGGTAAATCCTTGTTGGCACATCTTCATTTCTTTCTTGTACTCTACTATATATTGTTTGTTGAGAGAGAAGTATCAAAATAAATGGCCATGCTCATGACAATGTTGACAACATAATGGCATGTGCTTGTAATCAATGGTTTGGAACGATTTTGTGTCTTGTTATCTTAGGCTAATTGAGTATGGAAAATCCTAGAGATGTTGATATAGAGACAAATCTAGGAATACAATGTATATCTACCTTGTTTAGTAGTATGACAATATTTAACGAAGGTTCTTAGGGTATTCTTGATGCCTGTGAGGGTTTCCTTGTCCTAGCACTCATATGAAAGAGAGTATAGCCTAATATAGACTAGAGCCATGATGAAATATTCTTTGTCAATGTTGAATTTCTCTTTCTAGTATCACAAGTAAATCCCTACTAAATTGAAGAAATAGGGCTTGTTTCCAAATACCCACTCTCTATCTTCCAGGCTATTGAATAGTGTTGCAAAAAACCCCTTGGATCCACTTTTTAGATACTTTTTTCCTTTCGCTCTCCATTTTGTGTTCATCCACCAAGTAAGGGTCTTCTCTGTTATACAGAAGCCCATAAACTTCCAATGATCACAATGGCATGTATATATTGTCTATGTACACCTATCTTGTTTGAGGTAACCTCATATTTGGTCATGGTTTTTGTGATTGGTATTAAGTGGCTCATATTCTTTCAACTTGGGCTAGATATCCTACCCTCAACAAATTATTCTAGAACCTTGTCTCTTTGACCATGGTTCCCTTTCCCTCCCGTTCCGATATCATTCACTATTTGTGGATCTTTACTAAGGCCTCTATGAATAGGTGATTTACCACTTTTTCTTATTTCTAGGGCTAGTTTGTAGGAGGGAGTGGAGCTCCCTCCCCCTCTTAGTGTCATTCAAGTTTCCAAGCAACGTAACCCCTTCAAATTATGCAAACCCTCAAGACTCTAGTTTGTCCCTCCCACATAAACAATAAATATTTTAGTCATAAAAATAGTTCAATAATCCAATAATCTAATGGAAATATAATGGCTATTGATTGGGATCAAGGTAATGACTCTTAATTGTTGTAAATAATCCCAAATAACCTCTTTTAATTGGATGCTTGTACGAAGTCCTCTATGGATTCCATTGCATGTGATCAACTTGAACTCTGCCCCCATACCCTACATTGACAATCATAGATTCAAAATCATATTTTGCCCATACTGAAACTGGTTAAAACATTAAAAGTGATAAATCCATTTGTGTTGGTTTTCTGTGCTATGTAGATATGCCAGTCGTTATGAGGATTAAATGTCTTTTTTTTATTAAGCTAAAAAACATAGAAGAAAAAATAGAGAAATAGATAAGTATGCCTACTGTAAACTAGCATCAAGAGAAGAGGGGACTTTGTTAAGTGTTCAAGACAAATGAATGAGCAACATATCTATATTGTGTGAAAAATACTATGTTTTTGTTTATATATATATAGTCCACGATGATAAAAAAAAAGCACATGGTTTCTTTGATGGAGACAGTCAAGTGGAACCACCATTAGGAGGAGCTAGAAGCATCTTATACCTCAATGAGGACACAAGATTTGAGATAAAATTTGCACTGGGGTAGGGCACAAACAACAAAGTAGAACTTGTAGCTCTTTGGGCAATTCTCAAATTGGCTTAGGAAAAACAAGTCCAAAATTTATAGCTCTTTGGGGACTCCAAGCTGACAATAGATTGGAGAAATGGAAACATTCAGATAAATGATCGTCGCCTTTAGCATTTGCTAAGAGCCTTAAGAGAACATATGGCTGCATTCGAGTCAATCACTTTCCAACATATTTACAGAGAGGTGAACACTGAGGTTGATAAACTCTCAAAATTGGCTTTCGCCCTCCCTCCAGGCTTAATGGAGGTGACTCATTTTGTAAATAACCAAAAATTAAAAAGTATGTAAGCTTGTAAAAACAAATAAGCTGAACAGGAGGATCCCACTGAGGATAAGAGAAGCCCACAATTGTTTTGTGATCAAATGTGGGGATTTTTTTATGCACTTTATGTACGCTCCTAGAGGGCATCCCATGTTTATTCAGTGTGAATAAAACGATTTTTTTCTTTGAATATATATATATATATATATATAGAGAGAGAGAGAGAGAGAGAGAGAGTCCATTATCGGGTTTATCTCTATGATTAGTTGCTATGTCTCTCATTTATTCTCCTTTTCCTCTCTCATTCACCTGGTACCAGAGCTGAAGGTTTCTACTTCTAGATATTTGTTGCATGTATTAGAATCCATTAATGGCATACACATTTGGAGAATCTTTCTCTAGATGTTCCAAATGCTCCAGAAAGATGCTCTGTTGCTAGTTAAAAGATATGAATATTGGTCTTTGACCATGAAAGATCTTTTTATATCTCAAGATGTTTGGGAAATTGTTGAAAAAGGATATACAAAACCTCCAAATGAAGCAACATTCATCACACTCACACTGGCAAAAATATGTCTTTTGAAAGAGAAAATGAAGAAAGATGGAAAATCCCTCTTCTACATTCATCAAGCCATGCATGAGAATATTCTTCCTAGAGTAGCATCAACCAAGCAAGAAAAATATGAATGAGATACTCTCTAAATAATGTTTCAAGGTAAAGACAAATTTAACACTGCAAAAATCCAATTGCTTAGAAGAGATTGTGAGAATATGAATATGAAAGATTCAGATTCTGTAGAATCATTTTTTACATATGTTGTTGGGCTTATGAATCAAATAAGATCACATGGGGAAATATAGAAGAAACTAGAATAGTTAAAAAAATGTTTAGAGTTTTTCCTGCTAAGTTTGATCCTTTAGTTGTTGCTATATAGGAAACTAATGATCTAACTTAGATACAATGTAATAACTCAAAAATTCGTAAAAAATTAAAATTTTTCATTTAACATAAAATGTCAAATGTCAATGCTATATTGTACCACTAACTAATAGCAGATAGTCAAAACAGTTTGTAAAAGAGAGAAATATTACTTCTTTATTAGATTATGTATAACTTGAAGGCTTATCTTAACAAGTTATGTTAGCGATGTTTAACAATTGTAAACTTTTCCAGAAAATAGAAAAGATATTATGTCTTTTTCAAAAGCTAAGTTTAATATTGTTTCTCTTTTGTCAAGTAGGGAAGGTTTCTTATGTGTGATCGAGGCTTACTTAGTTTGAAGCTAACACAGTGGGACTGATGGTTCTTTACAGGGTTTTACAAGTAAGCGTAATTTCCAGAAAAAATAATATTTATATTCAAGTCAAGAAGATACTTCCCTAGCATAAATATGATGCTAGTCTTAGAATATTTAAGAACAACTTGACTCCAAATGAGCTAACGTTGATCTTATTTGCGTTGTCACATTTCCATAATTATATTTATAACAAACTGCATCTACATGGGTGTAAAAGCATGATCAAAGTACTATACAAAAGAAGTCAAGTTACCGGTTGATTACAATTAATTCCAGGAGTACTTGTGTTTTTAAATTTATAGCAAATTTGATCTAGAGTTCATTTAAAAAGAATTTATAGTACTCAGACTTTTTGTTTAGATCAGTCGAACATTTGGAGTCTAGTTTTGAACATAAGAATTATGAATCTTTTGTATAATACGATAGAAAATACTCTAGGTTGATAAACTATAAATCTAACCTATTTTACTGAAAAAGTAAATTCTAAAAACTCCTAAATCTCTTTTACCCTTATCCTAAGGTTTGTAATTAAATAATTTTCACATTAAATAAACAACAACTATCTCGACTCTTAGTTGTTTACTCGTTAAATGGATGTTAGAAATTTATTTAAGACTATTATATAAGTCTATGAACTACACATACTTGTAGCTCCAACTACCCAATGTATTAAGAGTTGTGAACCTGGTTGAACAAATTTTTCCTTCTAACTATTATAGTTCTTATCTTGAAATTCTTTTTACAATCACTTAAATTTCTGGTGCACCTTTAACTATAGACTATATTTTTTTTCCACAAGTTGATTTAGTAAAATATTTAAGATAAGATAGTTGGTTGGCATCATATAAGAGTTCTTATTATTGCTTGGGTTTTAGCTGTCATTTTACTTTCCAACTTTTACCAAAACAAAAGGGTACTTCAAGGAACCGTAGGATCTCCTTCTTATATAGTTTAATGTACAACAAAAGTCTTTCAACTCTACCAAACATAGTTAGTACGATAACTTAATTTATAAAATAAAAACCCTTGAGAAGTATCCATATATTATTCCTATAGTTAATATACCAAGGATCGAAATATTTCAAAGGTAAAATATTAATGGTAAGGATAGCAATTGCATTGATTTAGTGATTATAGGATTTGATATATAATGATTTTAATTTGCATATTTAAAATTGCAATCATGACTATAGAACTTCTACCCACGCTGGTGATAAATCTCGAAGGACACGTGGAGGTGGCAAAGTCATTGGTTAAGTTGACTTGTGTGTGCCCTAACCTTCATTTTGCAAAGGGTGAGGGTTTCTTTGTCTGGTGCAGCCGAGCTGGGAGCTCGTGATCATCATTACTCCTTGTTGTCCTCTAGTTTCCCATTTCTAGTGTGAGCTTGGTCTTGTGAGAAGTAAATACTGGTTTTATGAGCTCTACGACTACTGTGAAGAAACTGTGTGAGTTAAAATCATGCACCTTCATCGATTTAGGGACTGAGTTGGTATTTAAGATAGAGAAACAACATACAGATCTTTGTAAATGAATTCTCTTTTTCTTAGCTGGGTGCTTCTTGTTTTTCCTTTGGATTCTTGACTTTGCGTTTTTAGAAGTTACGACACAAAATCTACTGAGGCAATGTTCTCCAAAGTTCCCACGAATTGACTCAAAGGTTGTGCAATCTCAATTTATACAGACTGGAAACGTTAGCAGATAAAGGCCTATCATGTTTTTCTTTTATTTCAAAGAAGGATATTTAGAAATTAATTTTAAAAGAATTTTTGCCATTAAAATGGTTACTCTGCACAGGTTCTTTTCACCAAAACGTAAGTTGGAGACGAGCTCATTCTTTCAAACTTCAATTATATAGACCCTGGTAATCCCCGGTTTCACTGAGGGTTTCTCCTATATTGATATCATGGTGGTTGGAAAGATGGAAATGCTTCGCTGCCAATTGTGGACTCAGCTTGGGTCTTTACTGTTAGATTACTTCTTGTGATTTTGTTTATATAAAGAAACCCTAAAGGGTATTATGTGCAAGAACTTTGAAGGCTATTGTAACCGTAACTTGGGGTTTACTTGATAGAGCCTTTATAGCTTGGAAGATGAAAAATCTTTTTGCTTTAAAAACTTGGCTTAAGCCGTAATGGTTTAAGTTTTAAACTGTTATTTTTGTTTAAAACTTGTATAAAATGTTAATACGGGCTTAAGCCTCGACCATTGTTATAAAAGGCCACAAGCCAATACCTTTGTTTTATTTCGTTCTATCAACTTGTGTACAGAGTTATTAAATTCTAGGAATTTGTTTAATATAATTGATTTATAGGTATTTTTACTATTAAATTTTTACAGTATTTAAGAGTAAATTTAGTACTCTACTTTCGTTCAGAAAGGTTATTATTTTGAAAATTCTACAGTCCTGTAATAAAATAGATTTTACAGAATGTTTTTAGTTCTGCTATTTTACTTTCAGTAATTTTACAGCTGTTAAATTGTGTATTAAAAGTAAGATTATGCAAGTTTGTAAGTAAAGATAAAACCTATCTTTCGATAACCTTAAGGAAATCTTTGAAGTTTATAGTAAAAACATTTGTTTTTAATGCAGAATGCAAATATAAACTTAGAATAAGTTATTATAAGAACCTATGGAGTAATATCTAAATTCAAACCCTAAGTACTATTGCATTTATTGTTCCTATGTTTATTAATTTAACTTTATTTATTATATTTGTGATAACTATTTGTACTAATAATAGTTCTATGATTAGTATGACTACTAATAATTAATATATATTCTATTATTTTCCTGTATTAGATAGTACAGATAAAATAGAGCAAATACTGCTAATTTCTGTAATGAGTCACATACAAACTATAAAAGTAATCATTTGCAATTTTCATTCATAGTTGATAAATAAATCATCACCTCTATTTAATCAACTAGATGTACTAGAGTACTGCCTATACAAGGCGTGGAAAAATACAGTATGGTAATTTTATTTCTATTCACTTTTCATTTAGCAATAATACTATTGTTTTAAACATAATCTACATATCCCTAATTTTATCAATACACAATACTCTTTTCTGCATAAACCCTAACAAAACAATAACATGTATATTTTTGAAAAACTAGTAACATTTGTTGAAAATAGTAAGTAAATTATAAATAACTTGAATAGATAAAAACCTGTCAAATGATGAGGGGACAATAGCTTAAGGAGGTTGTTCCTTCCAACCAACTCCTGGAGAAAGTTTAGTCTGCACTTCCTCAGGACCCCCGAGCATGTTTCCTGGTCCTCGTGGTAGAGTACGGGGTGAAGGATGTATCCTTAAGACCTTCTGTCACCTGACTGGTCAAATTACAACACTAATCCAAACCTACTCACGGTAGTAAGAACTTCATCCTAACAGCTACATAAGTTCAGTTCTCAGCAGTTAACCCCTTAAACTCACTTGAATAAGTCCCCTCCATCGAATTTCTCATGTGCACTTCATTCACCCTGAATGAATCACAATTCCAGAATGAGCAGCCCCCGTTGTCTTCAATGGGAAGTTTATAACAAATGCCTAGGCCTTTTGTGTCATTTTTTACTTAATGAGACACTTGCTCCAATTCCAATTTCTTGGGGAATCATGACCACAAATATAGGGAATTTGCCACCTGCAACAGTTAGGAGTAGTTTGAGGGTGTTGCCACTTGTCAGTATACTCTCCACCTAGTCTCCTCCACCAAGTGACTAGTTAACACTCTTTTAACAGCTTCCCTAAGTTGTTGTCTCATCATTTATTTATTTATTAATAAAATATTCTGAATATACATTAATTATCCTTGGCCCCACTTGATCATCAATTACAAACTTAGCATAAAATATAACATAATGTTCCTCAATAACATTAAATTGTTTTGCAAATTGGGGCATATGACATACACACCCCCTTAATTTATAACATCGTCCTCGATATTATTTATTCCTCATCCTCAGAGTTCCCCTGAAATAGAATTGGAGATGCATCCAACATATGACTTTCCAATTCCCAGGTGGCTTCTTCTGAACTAAGGTGCTTCCATTGCACCTTCATCTGACCAATGGTGCGATTCCAAAGCGAGATATCCTTCCTTTCGAGGATACAATTTGGTTGCACCAGAAAATCTCTTTCTAGTTCCACCTGCACATCATTCCAATTAATAACATGAGTAGCATCATGTACATATTTTTTTAATACAGAAATATGAAAAACATTGTGAACTCTTAGATTTGGTGGTAGAGCTAACTGATATGCTACCTGTCATATCCTGGACAGTATTTCAAAAGGACCACAATATCGGGGTGCTAGCTTAGCACAACTACCTAACTTCATAGAACTCTTTTTAGGTCTCACCTTAATAAAAACATGTTCACCTCCCTAGAACTCCTTTGGAGTTCGTTTAAGGTCTGCTTGGCTTTTCTGTTGATCTTGCGCAACTTTCAAGTTACCTTGTACCTGTTTTACAATTAACTCCATCTCCTTCAATAATTCATGTCCTAATACTAACCTGTCCACTGGATTACTCCAAGAGATGGGAGTATTGCATTTCCTTCCATACAGAATTTCAAAGGGACTATATCTAGCTGAAGCTTGATAATGATTATTGTAAACAAACTCTACCAGGTGTAAATAATCTTTCCATTTACCTCACTGCTCCTTTACATACATTCTGAGCAGATCCTGCAATACCTAATTTACTCTTTCAGTCTGTCCATCAATTTGAGGATGGAATGAGGTACTAAAGTTTAACGTAGTATTTAACCCTTTAAACAAATATTTCCAAAAATTACCTATGAATTTAGGATCTTGGTCTGAAATTATCACCTTTGGTATTCCATGCAATTGAAAAAGTTGTTTTAAGAAAATATCAGCAATATTTGCAGCTTTATAAGTAGTTTTTACAGGTATAAAATGGGTTGCTTTACTCAACTTATCAACAACTACCATTATTGATTCATTTAAGTTTTGATTTCTAGGTAATCTCGTGATAAAATCAAGGCTAATTATCTCCCATTTCCAGCTAGGAATAGTTAATGGCTAAAGAAGTCCAGCTAGATGCTGATGTTCATTTTTTACTTGCTGACATTAAAAGCACCTAGCAATATATTCTGCCAATTAATTTTTCATATTTGACCAGAAATAATCCTTTCTTAGCATGGTTATGTTTTTCTGATAACCTGGATGCCATGAATAAGGAGTTTTATGAACTTCATTTAAAATTAACAGCTTAATCTTAGGTACATTAGGTACGTATAATCTATCTTTATACAATAATAATCCTTTTTCATTCAAACTATACCCTGTACTTAGACTTTCTATTAAAATTTTCTTTTACCTTTGCTTGTAATTTTTGATAATTTTCATCTTGTTCCATTCCAACTTCTTGTTGTTCTTCGAAGTCTGTCTTATAAGTGTTGATGGCTACTGTAAAATTCAGCTTTGCATTTCTACTTAATGCATCAACAACCTTATTCTCCTTTCCTTTAATATGTTGAATTTCAAAATCATAGTCACCAAGAAAAGCTAGCCACCTAGCTTGCCTAGCATTCAAGTTAGGTTGATCCAACAAATATTTTAATCCTTTATTACCTGTCATTAATATAAACTTCCTTCCTATTAAAGGATGGCGCCACATTTTTAAGGCATGCATGACAGCAGCTAATTCTAAGTCATAGGTCGCATAATTTTTCTCATGAACCTTTATCTTCTTAGACTCATAAGCAATGACGTGTCCTTCTTGAGTTAATACTCCACCTAAATTGTCCTTGCATGCATCTGTACATACTATAAAATTTGTATTAGTGTCATCAATTCTTAGAATTGGTGCAGTGGTTAATAATGTTTTTAACTTTTTAAAACTGTCTTCACACTTCTGATTCCAATTGAATTTCTTTCCCTTTTTCTGCAAATAGGTTATAGGATTTGCAATTCTTGAAAACCCTTCGATGAATCTCCAATAATAACCAGTAATCCCCATGAATGATCAGATGTTAGTTACGTCTTTTGGGACTGGCCAATCTTTAATTGCCTTTATCTTTTTGGGGTCAACATAAGTTCCTTCTTTAGTCACCACATGGCCCAAATACTGAATTTTATCTTTAAAGAAGTCACATTTACTAAATTTTGCATATGGTTGATGTTCTCGTAACTCTTGTAAGACAATTTTTAAGTGTTCTTTATGTTCCTCTTCAGACTTTGAATAAATTAAGATGTCGTCAATAAATACGACCACAAATTTATCTAGATATTTTTGCATTAGATTATTCATTAGACACATAAAAATAGTTGTGGCATTAGTAAGCCTGAATGGCATAATGACAAACCCGTAATTTCCATATCGAGTCCTTAAAGTTGTTTTAAAGATGTCTTCATCCTTGATTCAGACCTGGTGGTATCCAGATCGTAAATCAATCTTTGAGAACATCGTTGCTCCACGCAGCCGATCAAATAGATCATCTATGCGCGGTAATGGGTATCTATTCTTGATAGTCATTTTATTTAGTTGACGGTAATCTATACATAGTCATAGAGTTCCATCCTTCTTCTTAACAAAAATGACAAGTGCCCCCCAAGGAGACACACTAGGTCTAATGTAATTTTTATCAATGAGTTCTTTTAATTGTGACTTAAGTTCATTTAATTCCAGTGTATTCATACGATAAGGAGCTTTTGAGCTGGGCACTGCACCAGGTACCAGCTCAATAGTAAAATCTAATTCCCGTTTCGGAGCCAGTCCCATAATTTCTTCCAAAAATACATCTGAATATTCCCTTAAAATCATAATATCTTCCAGTTTTAATTTATCTCTGTTGTTAGTATTTTCTTCATTAATTACTATTATGGTAAAAGCTTTATAGCCTTTCCTAACAGCTCTCTTAAGATGCAAAGCAGAAATCTTCCTTACGGTTGTTTTCCTAGGGATTCCCTTTACATTTATTAACTTTCCATTGCTATTTATGCAAGTGAAGGTTTTATCAAAGCAATTCAGGACAACCCTATGTTGTTCTAACCAATCCATACCAATTAACATATCAAATGAACCTAAAGGTAACACATTGAGCTTAACAGAGGTTTCAAACTGATCCATAGTTACTACACAATTCTTAACAAAGCTAATTATTTTTCTCTTTGCACCAGTAGCTAGCTAAACTAACCAAGATCTTGCAAACTTTTCAGCTGAAAGCTTACATTTTTCTACTAAATTAGGAGAAATATAGCTTAAACTAACTCCTGGATTAATTAAAATAGATATAGGTATTTGATTTATCTTACCTTCCACTTCCACCATGGAAGTTTGATAATCTGCTTGCCGGTTCTCTAATGCTGCATTGATCTTGGGCATTGTCCTCGCTAGATCACCAACAGTCATCTCCTCTTGTATTGTGTGTATGTTGCTAACAGTCTTCTTCCAATTGGGGAAAACTGATGCATAATGCAGACCATTACATTCCCAACTGTGAAAACCCCAAATTTTTCAAAAATTTAAATTTTTTTTAAATAGCATAAATGTATGTTAACACAATCGTTAAATACTGTTTAGTTAATGCTATTTACTTTGTAACAGTAAGATCATTACTTGGTTGGAATGTTAGTTGAGTTTATCTTTCTTCAGTTTTCTAATTGTTCTCTGTTTGCAACAGCATGTGGATAAACTACGTTAGACTGGGCTTACTTAGCTGTAAAGCTAACGCACACAGTTTTCCTTTATCTTACAGATTGACAGGTAAAGTTTTTGGGATTGCTGCTAACAGATCATTCTAGAGTAAAATAAATCATATGCTGTTTCAAGTGCTTTCAGTAGAGAACTAAATGCATGTTAAACGGACTATTCAGCTTCTACAGGTATAGCCTCCTTTATTTCATTTTTGATATAAAGCAAAATATGATGAGAAAGGTTTAAAGACACTAGAGATAAGAATTGTCATTTCCCGATATATCTATGAACTCTTCAGTTAAAAAGGTATTCAGAGATAATGATAGCAGTTTATATATATTTTCTTTTCCAATACTGCCTATAAAAAATTATTGAAATTACTAGTACTAGTAACAGCTATAAGAGTAAAGTTCATTAGCGAAATCTAAAGGTTGATAAGAGGCCATTACAGTTTTTAAAAGTCGCCCCTTTATTTGAATGGTTATTATCACCAAATCCATTCATGTAAATCAATAGGGTTCTTGAATAATTACGGACAAGGACATTTATAAAGATATAATTCATGATAAGAACTATTTCCCATGTCGCACATGGTCATTCCTTGAGAAAATAACTCATAAATAATAATACTTGACAAGTAAAAACATGGGCTAGACTCCTTGTTAACGTTATTACGTTATGGTAATTGGTCGTAATGTATATACTGTTTAATTTAAGTGACTATAATTCTACCATCAGTTTTCATTAGACTTGTGATTTAATTTCATTGATTATACCCTAATCAAATGAACTAGCCTCAAATGAGGTCTCCCAAAGTAACTTCTACTCACCAATTACTGAACTAAACTTCACAAAAACAAATCATCTTTGTAGTTCATAGTTTTATTATGAGGATCAAAAAATATTGGTTTTAACTTTATAAAGCCATTACTCCAAGGTTAGAGTGCTTTGTTGAAAGTATTAATATATTATACGATGGTTAATATAACATATGATATGGTTTAAACATATTTCAATGTAATATTGTTTTCATATAAGATTATTAACGTTGGGATGTTTGACCTTATGCAGGTCAAGGTTGAAGGGTAATGATATAACGCCTTCCACATTATGATTATGTTGTCAACAGTGATAATATGGAACATTCCCGAAATGATTTTGTTGGCAATCTCAAGGATACGTAACATTAGGACTCGACCCACTTCTTGGTAAAAATTTAAGGGATAACGTGGCTGGTTCCTCGCCATGCATTGGCCATATAAGTTGACTTGCCTCCCAAAACGCTTCAGTTCTTCTTGCCTGCGGGCTTTGAGTCTTGCACTGTCCAAACCCTAGTTTATTTGCAGGTCGATTTGCTTGGAGGTAGCCTGGTTTGTAATCGCCTTCGTTGTGCTCCTGCGTGGGCTGCGTTGGGTTACTCCTTCGTGGGTTGTGTTGTAAATCTTCCTTGTGGCTGTAATTATACTGCTCCTTCGTAGCAGCGTTGTATTGTTCCTTTGCGGGCTGTTATTGCACTGCTCTTCGTGGCTGTTCTGTGTAGCTCCTTCGTGGCTGTGTTACCTTGCCCTTCGTGGTTGTTCTGTGAAGCTCCTTCGTGGGCTGCGTTGATTCCTTGCAGGCTGTACTGAAATGTTATTTTGTGGGCTCGATCGAGGGCTGTTCGATTCTCCCGGTGACGAAAGGGTTTCAGCACTCTCGTTTCAGTCTGCTTACTGCTGGAATCCTTGCAGGTAAGCGATTTCAATTTACAAAGTTTATTTTATTTTAAATACTGTCGTTATGTAACTGTTAGGGTTATAAATTGAAATCCATTCGTTGTTGGCAGGTTTGCCTTCCAATAGTATCTGTCCTTCGATGGCAGACTTACCCTTCGAGATAGTAGCTGCTGTGCACAGAAGACATGGCTTGGCGCTTCCTGGTAAGCCCGGTCCTTCGATGTCCGTCTCCATGTTGTTTGTTAACAGGGTGCAAACTCTTGGTTTCTCTGCTCTTCGCTTAGCTGTAAAGTTCTTCCCTGCTTCACTAGGGTTTATCTCTGTGATTAGAGGGTTACGGCTTCAGGCCGAGACTGTATTTAAAGTTCTACTTGTAAAATGTTAAGGCGAGGGTTGGTAGATGTACAGTTTTGTTTTTGGGTTAAACCCTAGCTCTTCAAGAGCTTAACCGGCTACGGCCGTGGTTGTAAACTGTTAATTACTCGCATATTTTGGTTTTTAAGACAGATTTATAGGCTTTAAGCCTTTGTGTTATTTTAATGTGAAAAGTTGCAGACAAGCTTCGAGCCTTGATTTTTACAATTCGTTTATGGTTATCTTAATAGGCCTTTATCCTTGCGTTTACAGTGACGGTTATTAAAATGTTGAGGGTAATTAAATTCCAAGTGTTTCAACTAACGTGTGTAACTGGTTTTACTTCCTTGCTGTAATGTATAGTTCTTGGAAAGAAAACTTAATGTTTATTCTTTTAATAACTTGACTGTGAGTATTTTAAATGGTTTATTTAAAATTTGTTTATGTTTAGTTTTTAATAACGCTCCAATCTCCATGATGGAGCATTCTGTACTTTACATTCAAATTTCTATTTTATATATATATATATGTTTTATTTAACTATGTCTTTATTTGTTTATTTATCTTGTGCTTCATATGTATATAAATAATATACAGAATGAAATAAAACAAGATTTTATTATCCAGTTTTTATGTTTTCTTTACTATAGTTATATAAATTATCTTATGTAGGGTTTATAAACCTAAATCTACAGTTAGGAATTACTGTTATAATTTATAATAATTAATATTACATAAACATTCCATCCTGACAATCTTGGGTTTAATTTAGGTTCATAAATATTTTTTACTTATATAAAACCTATTCTAGAATCTAGAATATAATTATATACTGTCTTTATTCTGTATGATATCATATTAGATATTTTATTTATAAATATTATCTATTCATTTATTACATA
>LPNX010051021.1:38755-52853 GCA_001517045.1 Pseudotsuga menziesii
TTCTTTTAACAGCTCTCCCATGTTGTTGTCTCCATAATATAATTATTATTAATAAAATATTTTCAATTACACTCCATAACTGTTGACTCTGCTGAGTCATCAATCCCTACTTAGGATTAAGTTTATCATAATGTCTCAGAAAATTAAATAAAACAATTACATAATTTTACAAAATTGGGGTATGTGACACCAACACTTTATGGGTTCCTTTCGTTCAAAATTCTTTGTATAGTTACTGTGGTTGTTAGAAGATTCTTTATTCCTTTGATTATTTGGATTGGTCTGTGAATTACTTTTTTTCTCTTGGAAATTTTTACCAGGAAAATTTCTGGTGTTACTATTCTTAAAATTTCGATTAGGCACAAAATATTTCTTTTTCTGTTCAAAGTTATTATGCCTTTTGGCCTTCCAGTTGGTCATACTTTCATTTTTACGATTATGTTCATAACAGAAATTCATTTTTCTCATTGCTTCTTCTAAAGTTTTTGGATTGTCATACTCAATTCTATCCTTTATATGATAACGTAAATAACTAAGAAACCGTTGTACCTTAGGTTTCTCGTCCACAATATATGGCACATATCTTAGTAGACTTAGAAATTTACTATTTAGTTCTTTCATATTCATTGTTCCCAATTTTAACTCATAAAATTACTTAGCCCTTTCTTCATAATACTGTTTAGATAAAAATTTCTTCTTGAAATATTTCTTAAATGTACTCCAATTTATATTTTTCTCCCTTATACCTTTTACTATTTTTAAGTTTTGCCACCATATATTTGCTTTTTCCGTAAGATTATAAATAGCCATCTTGGCCTTCAATTGATTAGAGTAGTTATAAATTTGGAAATATTTCTTCATCCTAGACAGCCAGGATTCTGCTTCTTCCCCTTTGTCAGTTTCACCATTCAAGGTTGGTGGCTTGATCTTCTTGAATTCCCCAGAGATTTCTTTGTAAGGTTTAAACTTTCTCTTCCTAGTATGGTGATTATCTTCACTACTGTCACTAGTATAATGAAAGTTTTGTTTATGTAAATCACCATATACTTCATAAGACGAGCTACTTTCAAATTTAACTTGTTTAGTCTTTTTATCTTTATGCTGATAACCCATATCTCATACTCAGTTCTTTTATCTTTTCCCTCAATATGAAATCTTTCCATTAATATCTGATTTAGCTCCTCCTGAGCTCTCAGAATCCTCTTGTTTTCTTTCTTAACTGATTCCATCTCTGTTTTTAGTAGTTTGGAAGAATTATTAGTTATCTCTTCTTATATCGGTTCTTTTTGAAAACTATTTCGTTCAGTGTAAGGAGACTCCTCATCCGCATATTCTTCCAATCTATCCATACCTGTCATTAACTCAGAAACAAAAATATTTGGATGTATCATTCAAAAGAAAACAACATCAACATGTTTATTAAAATTTACTATTCCACATAAGCAAGTTGAGCTACATTCAAGCCTGGTGTTTGAACCTTGTGCTCTCATACAACATGTAATAACTCAAAAATTCGTAAAAATTTAAAATTAACATAAAATGTCAAATGTCAATGCTATTGTACCACTAACTGATTGCAGATAATCAAAACATTTTGTAAAAGAGACAAATATTACTTCTTTATTAGATTATGTATAACTTGAAAGTTTATCTTAACCAGTTATGTTAGCGATGTTTAACAGTTGTAAACTTTTCCAGAAAATAGGAAGGATATTCTGTCTTTTTCAAAAGCTAAGTTTATTATTGTTTTTCTTTTGTTAAGTAGGGAAGGTTTCTTATGTGTGATCGGGGTTTACTTAGTTTGAAGCTAACACAGTGGGACTGATGGTTCTTTGCAGGGTTTTACAGGTAAAATTAAGTTCTAGTAAAAATAATATTTATATTCAAGTCAAGAAGATACTTCCCTATCATAAATATGATGCTAGTCTTAGAATATTTAAAAACATCTTGACTCCAAATGAGGTAGCATTGATCTTATTTGCGTTGTCACATTTACATAATTATATTTATAACAAACTGCATTTGCATGGGTGTAAAATCATGATCAAAGTACCATACAAAAGAAGTCATGTTACTAGTTGATTACAATTAATTCCAAGAGTACTTGTGTTTTTAAATTTATAGAAAATTTGATCTAGAGTTCATTAAACAAGAATTTATAGTACTCGGACTTTTTGTTTAGATCAGTCAAACATTTGGAGTCTAGTTTTGAACATAAGAATTATGAATCTTTTATATTATACGATAGAAAATACTCTAGGTTGATAAACTATAAATCTAACCTATTTTACTGAAAAAGTAAATTCTAAAAACTCCTAGATCTCTTTTACCCTTATCCTAGGGTTTGTAACTAAATAATTTTCACATTAAATAAACAAAAAATGTCTCCACTCTTAGCTGTTTACTTGTTAAATGAATGTTAGAAATTTATTTAAGACTATTATATAAGACTATGAACTGCACATACTTGTAGCTCCAACTACCCGATGCATTAAGAGTTGTGAACCTAGTTGAACAAATTTTTCCTTCTAACTATTATAGTTCTTATCTTGAAATTCATTTTACTTGTACCAATCACTTAAATTTCTGGTTCACCTTTAACTATAGACTATATATTTTTTTCCACAAGTTGATTTAGTAAAATCTTTAAGATAAGATAGTTGGTTGGCATCATATAAGAGTTCTTATTAATCCTTGGGTTCTAGTTCTCATTTTACTTTCCAACTTTTACCAAAACAAAAGGGTAATTCAAGGAACTGTAGGATCTCCTTCTTATATAGTTTAATATACAACAAAAGTCTTATAACTATACCAAACATAGTTAGTAAGATAATTTATAAAATAAAAACCCTTGAGAAGTATCCATATATTATTCCTGTAGTTAATATACCAAGCATTGAAATATTTCAAAGGTAAAATATTAATGGTAAGGATAGCAATTGCATTGATTTAGTGATTATAGGATTTGATATATAATGATTTTAATTTGCAGATTTAAAACTGCAATCGTGACTCTAGAACTTCTACCCACACTGGCGATAAATCTCGAAGGACACATGGAGGTGGAAAAGTCATTGGTTAAGTTGACTTGTGTGTGCCCTAACCTCCATTTTGCAAAGGGAGAGGGTTTCTTTGTCTAGTGCGTCCAAGCTGGGAGCTCATGACCGTCATTACTCCTTTTTTCCCTCCAGTTTCCCATTTCCACTATGATCTTGGTCTTGTGAGAAGTAAATACCAGTTTTATGAGCTCTACGACTGCTGTGAAGAAACTGTGTGAGTTAAAATTTTGCACCTTCATCGATTTAGGGATTGACTTGGTATTTAAGATAGAGAAACAGTAGACAGAGCTTTGTAAATGAATGCTTTTCATTTTACTTGGGTGCTGCTTGTTTTTCCTTTGAATTCATGACTTAGGGTTTTTAGAAGTTACAACGCAAAAGCTACTGAGGCAATGTTCTCCAAAGTGCCCACAAATTGACTCAAAGGTTGTGCAGTCTCAGTCTCTATAGACTGGAAACGTTAGCAGGTATCGTCCTATCCTATTTTTATTTTCATTCAAAGAAGGATATTTAGAAATTACTTTTAAAATATTCTTAACCCTTAAAATGGTTACTTTGCGCAGGTTCTTTTCATCGAAACGAAAGTTGGAGACGAGCTCGTTCTTTCAAACTTCAATTACATAGACCTCGGTAAGCCCCGATTGCACTGACGGTTTCTCCAGTATTGATATCATGGTGGTTGGAAAGATGGAAATGCTTCGCTGCCGATTGTGGACTCAACTTGGGTCTTTACTATTAGATTACTTCTTGTCATTTTGTTTCTATAAAGAAAACCCTAAAGGGTATTATGTGCAAGAAATTTGAAGGCTATTGCAGTCGTAACTTGGGGTTTACTTGACAGAGCCTTTACAGCTTGGAAGATGAAAAATCTTTTTGCTTTACAAACTTGGCTTAAGCCGTAATGGTTTAAGTTTTAAATTGTTATTTTTTTTTAAAACTTGTATAAAATGTTAATACAAGCTTAAGCCTCGACCATTGTTATAAAAGGCCACAAGCCAATACCTTTGTTTTATTATGTTCTATCAACTTGTGTACAGAGTTATTAAATTCTAGAAATTCGTTTAATATAATTGATTTATAGGTATTTTTACTATTAAATTTTTACAGTGTTAAAGAGTAAATTTAGTACTCTGCTTTCGTTCAAAAAGGTTATTATTTTGAAAATCCTACAGTCCTGTAATAAAATAGATTTTATAGAATGTTTTTAGTTTTGTTTTCTATTTTACTTTCAGTAATTTTACAGTTGTTAAATTTTGTATTAAAAGTAAGATTATGCAAGTTCGTAAGTAAAGATAAATCCTGTCTTTCGATAACCTTAAGGAAATATTTGAATTTTACAATAAAAACATATGTTTTTAATGCAGAATGCAAATATAAACTTAGAATAAGTTATTATAAGAACCGATGGAGTAATATCTAAATTCAAACCCTAAGTACTACTTCGTTTATTGTTCCTATGTTTATTTAATTAACTTTATTTATTATATTTGTGATAACTATTTGTACTAATACTAGTTTTTTGATTAGTATGACTACTAATAATTAATATATATTCTATTCTTTTCCTGTATTAGATAGTACAGATCAAATAGATCAAATATTGCTAATTTCTGTAATGAGTCACATACAAACTATAAAATTAATCATTTGCATTTTCATTCATAGTTAATAAATAAATCATCACCTCTACTTAATCAACCAGCTATACTAGATAATTTCCTATACAAGGTGTGGAAAAATACAGTATGGTAATTTTATTTATATTCACTCTTCATTTAGCAATAATACTACTGTTTTAAATATAATCTACATATCCCTAATTTTATCAATACACAATGCTCTTTTCTGCATAAACCCTAACAAAACAATAACATGTATATCTTTGAAAAACTAGTAACATTTGTTGAAAACAGTAAGTAAATTATAAATAACCTAAACAGATAAAAACCTATCAAATGATGAGGTGACAATAGCTTAAGGAGGTTGTTCCTCCCTACCAACTCCTGGAGAAAGTTTAGTCTTCACTTCCTTAGGACCCCCGAGCCTGTTTCCTGGTCCTCCTGGTAGAGTATTGGGTGAAGGATGTATCCTTAAGACCTTCTATCACCTGACTGGTCAAATTACAACATTAATACAAACATGCTCACAACAGTAAGAACTTCAGCCTAACAACTCCATAAGTTGAGTTCTCAGCAGTTAACCCCTCAAACTCACTTCAATAAGTCCCCTCCATCGAAATTTCTCATGTGCACTTCATTCACCTTGAATGAATTACAATTCCAGAATGAGCAGCCTCAACAATCTTCAATGGGAAGTTTTATAACAAATTCCTAGGTCTTTTGGGTCATTTTTTACGTAATGAGCCACCTGCTCCAATTCGAATTTCTTGGGGAATCATGACCACAAATATAGGGAAGTTTCCACTTGCAATAGTTAGGAGTAGTTTGAGGATGTTGCCACTTGTCAGTATACTCTCCACCCAGTCTCCTCCACCAAGTGACCAGTTAACACTCTTTTAACAGCTTCCCTAAGCTATTGTCTCATCATTTATTTATTTATTAATAAAATATTCTGAATATACATTAATTATCCTTGACCCCACTTGGTTATCAATTACAAACTTAGCATAAAATATAACATAATGTTCCTCAATAACATTAAATTGTTTTGAAAATTGGGGCATGTGACATACAATGCTTGATTTGCATGCCTCTTTGATAAACCATGAATAGAGGCTGAATATATCACATACCTCCATAGAAAATGCATTCTTTTCTCAGGTCTCAATAAGACATGGAAGACGAAAAGGTAAATTCACTCCTAGGGGTAGAGGAAGAAACACATTTAGAGGATGTAGCAATAGTCATGCAAACCAAGGTGGAAGAGGACATAACTCGAATCACTCTCATAATCATTCAACTTATCAAAGACAAAACATGTCACACATTCAATGTCAATATTGTAAGAGGTATGGTCACTACTCTTTTGGATGTAGAAAGAAAAAATATAGTCAAGGAAAACAAAATCAAAATCACCAAGAAAATTCTACAAAATATTCTGTGTTTATGCATACACAAAGATTGTTGAAGCAATTTGTACAAAATCACCAATTGAATGCAATATGGTTCAAGAGAGTCCAATTGATATTCAATATTTAGATTCTAGCTATATAAATCATATGTTTGGAAATATGTAGTTATTTTCTAGCTTGGATAAATCAATAGCTTCAAATGTTTCTCTTGGGAACAATAATCAAGTGAATGTTATGGGAAGTGGGGTTGTTGATATTCTAACCCAAGTGCAGGAGCAAAAGGTTATTCATGATGTTTTTTATGGTGTTCATTTGAAGCAGATCATTAATCTCATCATATATAAAAAAATTACACAAGTTGGAGCAGCCTTCAAGGGTAAAAATACTCAAAATGGCCCTATGATAAATGTCTTTTAACCTAGCTCTGGAAATGAACAAGCTGGAACTAGAAATGAACAAAATGGTAGTATAATTGTTCAAACAATTTTCAGTGAGTTGTAAAGGATGAATCTTGGTTATGCCATTTCAGATTTGGTCATTTAAACTTTGGGGGGATGAATTTGTTGCATAGAAAGAATATTGTTAAAGGTTTACCATTGATTCAAAAACCAAAAAGAGTATGCAAAAGGTCCATTTTGGGGAAACAACATAGAGAGACTTTCCCTTTTGGAAAATCAATAAGAGCTTGTGCACCTCTTGAGATTATCCACTCTGATATATGTGAAAAAATGAAAACTCTTTCCATCGGAGGTTGTACATATTTTCAAACATCCATTGATGACTAAACACGGAAGACACGAGTCTTCTTTTTGAGGCATAAAGCTGATGCCTTTGGAGTCTTTCAACAATTCAAGGATCTTGTAGAGAAGCAAAGTGGTCACCACATAAAGATATTAAAAAATGATAGAGGTGGTCGATAAATTTCTAATGCTTTTCTAATTTTTTGTAGACAACATGGTATTCACAAACAATTTACATCCCACTACACAACTCAACAAAATGATGTGGCTGAAAGAAAAAATGGAACCATCATGGAAATGAAAAGGACTATGTTGAATTCAAAGAATTTACCAAATGAATATTGGGTTGAAGCAGTAACAAATGTTGTTTATATTTTGAATAGATGTCCAACTACAAGTGCAAGGGATGTGATTTCTCAAGAGGCGTGATTGCTCAAGAGGCTCGGAGTGATAGAAAGCATAGCCTTGTGCACTTCAAAGTCTTTGGTTGCACTGCATATGCTCAAGTGCATGAAGATATAGGAAGGAATTTGGATAAAAATATGAGAAGTGTATTGTCTTTTGGTATTTAGAAGATACAAAAGATTACAAGTTGTTTAATCCAAATACTAAAAAAAATTATAATTAGAAAAGATGTACAATTTGTTGAGAATGAGCATGGGATGGAAGTGTAGAAAAAATAATAAGTATAGCAGCAATTGATTCACATAATTGATATGATTGATGAAGTTTTATAACAACAAGATATTCCTCAAGCAATACCTCCTTCCACTCCCGGAAATGAAACACAATTTGTAGCATAAGCTACACCTCCTTCTACAACAATAAGATCTTCAAGAAATACAAATTCTTCACCTATACAATAGAATCCATAAGGAACACCATCAATAATACCATTAAAAAGTCCATCAAAATCAGTTTACAACAATAATTCATCACATCCTACATTGGCAAGTTTATTGCAGGAAAACAAAAGGGGTTGAAGAGATATTTATGAATCTGATTTTAATATTGACACATCAAATTGTTTTTTTGTTTTTCCTTTATTTTCATAAGTTGTTGATCCGATGTCTCTTGATGAAGCAATAAAGAATGAAGCATGGGTTGAAGCCAGATGGGAGATTGAAGTTATTGAAAAGAATGGCACTTGGGAGTTGGTGGATCGTTCGTAAGGAAAGGACGTCATAAGTGTAAAATGGATTTACAAAACAAAGCATGGAATTGATGGAAATGTGCTAAACCATAAGGATAGGTTGGTTGTTATAGGTTTCACTCAGCATCCTAGAATTTATTACAATGAAAAATCGACCATAGTAGCTTGCCTAGATACGATGAGAATCATTTTAGCCATTGAAGCCCAAAATAAGTGGTTTGTTTTTCAAATGGATGTAAAATATGCATTTTTAAATGGTTTTCTTGAAGAGGAAGTTTATGTGAATATTGGAGCTGAATTTTTTTACTTCTATATATTTGTTGCATGTATTAGAAGCCATTAATGGCATACACATTTGGAGCATCTTTCTCTAGATGCTCCAAATGCTCCAGAAAGATGCTCTGTTAATAGTAAAAAAATATGAATATTGGTCTTTGACCATGAAAGCTCTTTTTATATCTCAAGATGTTTGGGAAATTGCTGAAAAAAGGATATACAAAACCTCCAAATGAAGCAACATTCATCGCACTCACATAGGCAAACAAATGTCTTTTGAAAGAGAAAATGAAGAAAGATGGAAAACCCCTCTTCTACATTCATCAATCCATGCATGAGAGCATCCTTCCCAAAGTAGCATGAACTAAGAAAGAAAAATATGAATGAGATACTCTCTAAATAATGTTTCAAGGTAAAGACACAGTTAACATTGCAAAAATCCAGTTGCTTAGAAGAGATTGTGAGAAAATGAATATGAAAGATTCAGATTCTTTAGAATCATTTTTTTACATATGTTGTTGGGCGTGTGAATCAAATAAGATCACATGGGGAAATATAGAAGAAACTAGAATAGTGCCAAAAGAGTTTAGAGTTTTTCCTGCTAAGTTTGATCCTTTAGTTGTTTCTACATGGGAAACTAAGGATCTAACTTAGATACAATGCTTGATTTGCATGCCTCTTTGATAAACCATGAATAGAGGCCAAATATATCACATACCTCCATAGAAAATACATTATTTTCTCAGGTTTCAATAATACATGGAAGAGGAAGAGGTAGATTCACTCCTAGGGGTAGAGGAAGAAACACATTTAGAGGACGTAGCAACAATCTTGCTAACCAAGGTGGAAAAGGACATAACTCGAATCACTCTCATAATCATTCAACTTATCAAAGACAAAGCATGTCACACATTCAATATCAATACTGTAAGAGGTATGGTCACTAATATTTTGCATGGTCACTACTACTCTTTATGGTTTCCCCGAGGAAAACTCTTTGTCTCTTGTCTCTTGTGATGTGCTTATGTTTTATTGTTGTGCTTGTTATTCTCTTAGTGAAAAGATCCTAAGATCATAATGCTAGCTTATATGATGAAAAACTAACATGGAATCAGAGCTAACCTGAGAAGAAGACATTGTGTAGCTACAAAATCTAGGGCTTCTTATTTTTTGTGTCTCTCTCCACAATCCATCAGCAAAAGTATGCTAGGATGACTCTCCATTGAAGGGTGCATCTTTCTGTTGAAGCGAAATTCGATTCTGAGCATTTTCAGTTTTCGATGTGGAAATTAGGGATTTCTACAGAAGAGGAATTTTTGAGTGAGACCAGAATAGGATTTTTCTCCTCATCAAAACTAAATTTTAGAGACCTGGATCAAGAAATTTGGTTGGGTGAAACTCTGGGAAAGTCAAACCCTAGTTTGACCCCGAGCTAGGAAAAACCCTAAATACTAAAATTGATAAGTTTTGGTACATTCGCTATATTCCGCGTTTGGCGAAGTCTCAGAAGCTGAAACTTGTAGGGGCGGTAGATAAAATTCTTATTAACACTGTATCCAAAAATCAGCCTCATATTCACTAGATTCTTGGAGATATGATCCCTCCAAGTTAGGGTTCCAGCCTCTTCCAAAATTCATCCTTAAACAGGACACCTGGGGAGAATTGCAATATCTTGGGCTACAGAGATCCAAATGGAATTCCTGAAGATGTTCCAAAAATGGCATGGACTGTAATTTTGGTGTTCCAAATATTAGACTCATAAGATGAACCAGTGACACGTGGTATTCCGTACAACTTCGCTGTTCTGAACAGTCCTGTAACAGGTCACCTTGGGAAAAGGATCATAAATCCCAAATGGTGAAACCAATTCTGATGAAAACTATGGTGTTGGATCAGGGACATGAGAGGTTACCGTAGTGAATAATTTTAGACACAGAGGAGTATTAAGTTTGGAGATATCACAGAAACAGTAACAGGCATTTCTGCAGAAGAAATTGGAAAATTAGGGCTTCCTGTTCCGGGAGCTTCCCTCCACTGTTTTCAGAAAAGGAGTACATTGGACAACTCCATTTGAAGAGATCTATCTGTCTATCCAATAATATTTTAAATAGTCCAAGTTTTGAAAATTAGGGTTTCTGTGACAAACCCTAGATCAGCTAGCTCCAGAACCAGGACGGACACCTCAAATCGATAAGATATAATCCTTTGCTATTTTCATTTGAGGTTCTAATTTCAAAGTGATCTATCACATCAACTTGATGATAAGATTGGTGAAGTTGGCAAATTCCAACCATAGAATTATTTGATCTCTCTGAAGAAAATGGATTGGACACCTACATGAGTATAGAGGTTCCAGTTTCAGAGGGAGATGACGCTAGAAGCCTTACACAAGAAGAACTTGGTCAAGAAGATCATTTCTGATTCAGTCATGAATCAACTTGTACCACAAGTGTCTCCCCAAAGACACCGATGATTTTTGATTCCTTGATAAAGCTATTTGAATGGAAGAACATACAGAAACTAGTTGAAGAATGTGAAGATCCAAAATGCAGAGACCATGCAGTCATACTTTACAAGGGTCTCTCAAATCAACGAACAACTTCTAGCTGTAAAAGAAGAAGTGAAGAATGCAGTGGTGGTGATCTCCACCTTGAATGGCCTCCCAGGATCATAATATTCATTCATTTGAAGAATGTGTGCCAGAAGGAAGTGATTATTTTCAGCAGACTCCAAGAAGAAGAAGAAGCTCGACTCATAAGAAGAGAAGAGAAGATGGGAGCAACTGAAGATCAAGCTCTCACCATCCAAATAAGATCCCTCAATTGATGAGGAATATGAAGAACTCAACTCTTGAAGCACCTCTTATCCACCTTAGCATTTGGATAAGAAATGATGCTATTATGAATGAAGAAGACGATGAAGCTGAAGACTCAAGAAGGAGTCTACCCACGAAACAAATAAAGATAAGTATTCAATTGTCATTTCATGATATTGTTTTGTTATGCATTTTTTATATTCAGTTGATGTATTATGCATGATAGGATGTTTGCATTAATAACAATATACTACTGATATGCATGTGATGGGTAAGTAGCTCATGGTTCTATACAACTCTCCATTGCTACTTATCTAGAATGAAACCTCTTTGCTGACATATTGGATTAGTGCACAATCTCAATGTTGTCCTGGTAGAGATGGAAGGCATCTAGAAAGTTTCAGTGAGATATGGATGAATGTTGTATTGGCTAAAGTAGTTGCATGATCATGTATTTATGCATAATAACTTGCCAGTATGAATATTCCTTATGAAATGTTTCTAACCATATAAATGCATTTGACTTGTAGGAAAGATTGCATACATTATAACCTACAAGAAAAGAAGAATGAAGACTTGTTCCGAAGAACAAGTGACGACAGTTCAAGATGAAGAATAATATGATGAATGTAGCGACATCATTGATGTAGAATCTTCCAACTATGAAGAAGTAACCAAGAAGACCAGTTCAAGAAGAATGTTGTCTAGGATGCAGTATCAAGACCTGAAGAGAAGTTCGTAGTTCCATCGTGTAGTAGATGGAAACATCGTGGGATACAAAGCAAGATTCGTAGCACATGGCTTCTCACGAAAAGAAGGCATAAAATAAGAAGAGATATTTCCAGCCACTGGAAGTGAAGTCACATGACATGCATAATCATGTGTGCAAATGAAAGAAGGCCTTATACGAGTTCAGAAGACACCCATGGGTGAATCCACGGACCTGGGTAACACTTTTTGGCAAGCGGATCTTGCCAAAAATAAAAAAACGTACCTCGGTCGAGGGCTTGTTAAACCCTCGACCGAGGTATTAACACCTTGACCGAGGTTTTATGAAGCCCTCGACCGAGGTTTTTTTCAGCCATCGGTCGAGGTATTGAAACCTCGACCGAGGGTTAATAAATACCTCGACCGAGGTATTAACTCGGTCGAGGTATGGACCTCGGTCGAGGTACATACCTCGACCGAGGTGCTTCTTTCAAAAAAAATTATAAGAAGGGGCCGTGGGGGCCCTGGCCGTCATTTTCAATCGCTCAACCGAGGAACAGTGAGCTCGACCGAGGAACAGCGACCATCGCCCCAAAGCAACCCAAACACCTCCAAGTAACCCAACCTCGTCACAATGCCGGAGCCAAGAGGTAACAGTTTAAATTGTTTTTCAATTTAAATTGAATTTAAATTTTATTTTTTTAAATTTATAAAATTTGTTTTAAAATTTGGTGAATGTATGTTTTTATAATTTTGTTTTAAAATTTGGTGAATGTATGTTTTTATAATTTTCATGTTTAAAATGTGTACCGGCAAGCAGAAATGCTGTCGGATTTTTGAAAATTTGTAGTTAAATTGAATTTTTTTGTTAATTTGTTATATATATATATATATATATATTATGTCAACCGGTAGGGTTTATGCTACCGGTTTATTTTTGAAATGTGTCTCGGGCAAGCCGAAATGCTGCCCGATTTTTTTCAATCCTCCGTGAATTCATGGAGGATTGAAAAAAATCGATAAAACACCAACTAAACAAACGTATATGAACCATAGAGACAATTAATCAACTGTAGGCCCGATACAAATAATAATTTTTTTATAAAAATTTATTTGAAATTGGTTTTTAAGAGCATGTTCATGATACATGATTCATAGAGGAACGGGTCTTAGGGCCTTTGTCTCTAGTATTTGGTCATAAAGCATGGCCTAGACCACAAGGCCTACCCTTTGTATAGACGATGTAAAACTCAGAGTTATATCCTTATTGGACATATTGAGCAATAGGTGTGGTTCTCTATGTTGTAGACATGATCACCGGAGGGAATAGTTGCCTTTGGCCCTACATGAAGGTTGTAAGCATCAAATGATCATCAATTTTTTTTAAACAACTACACATGTGACCTCTTAATGGTAAGGCTAGTTAATGCCTTATAGAAATAGTAATGATGTTATGGGTGCACTTTCATGAACCATGATCCTTACCATGAACTATTAATGCAGTCCTTGGTTCCTACTCCTAAGAATTCTCACTAGAGTCCTTGGATCCTACTCCTAAGAATGCTCACTAGAATCATTTGAGTTATTCCCAAGTAGCAATCATAGGTTCAATTAAATTTCCCTCAATTTAAGGTCTTCATTGATTTTTAGGACATTGTGCATGAGACATGAGTCATAGAGGAATAGGTCTTACAACTTATGACCAAAGCCTTTGTTATATCATAATTGGATGTTCTAAGCATCAAGCATGGTTCTTTAGGCTATAGACTTGGTCACAGGAGGAAAGAATTTCTTTAATACCTACAAGAGGTTTGTAAATATATTATTGATAGTAAAAATTCCTCAAACCATCACACATGACCTCTTAATGACATTCTAGTTAGTAACTAAAAATAATTTTGATGCTATCACGCCCTTGCATGGACCATTATCCTCCAAACTCTTACGATCTAAGTCCTCCACTCTTGGATCTTGGATCTAAGTCATCATCATCGCCATCAACATCATGAACATCATCATCATCATCACCTTCATCATCATCATCATCACCACCATCCTCATTCTTCTCATCATCATCATCATCACCATCACCATCAACATCATCTTCATCTTCATCATCTTCATCACCTTCATCATCACCATCGTTATCATCATCATCATCATCACCTTCATCATCATCATCATCATCACCATTGCCATCATCATCATCAACATTATCAACATCATCCTCATCATCAACATCATGAACATCATGAACATCATCATCATCCTCATCATCATCATCACCATCAACATCATGAACATCATCATCATCAT
>LPNX010051034.1:1878-31543 GCA_001517045.1 Pseudotsuga menziesii
TGTTAAATAAATGGCAAAAGCAGTGGAAGTCTCCATCATCATCATCTCCATCGTCATCACCATCACCATCACCATCATCACCATCATCACCATCATCATAATCATCGACATTGACATCTTCATCCTCATCATAATCATCGTCATATTCATCCTCATCGTCATCATGGCTAGCATCATCATCATCATTAGCATCATCATCACCATCATCATTGCCATCATCCTCATCATCATCATTGACATCGCCATCATCCTCATCCTCATCCTCATCCTCATCCTCATCATCATCATCATCATTGCCATCATCATCACCATCATCATCGCCATGATCAATGCTACCATCATCGCCATCATCATCCTCATTATCATCAACATGTTCATCATATTCATGTCCATCATCATATTTAATTATCATTTAATAAATCCTAATCTCTCTACAATTTCTACAAGTGTTAAATAAATGGAAAAAATAGTGGAAGTCTCTTCACCTTTATTTTTTCCATCATCAAAGTGAAATATAGATAAGCAATCATATTAGAAAAAAAAGGAAAACAAGTTTAAAATCATCAAGAGATTCCAAAATCCTTTATATGATTTGTCATTTCTCTCCTTCAAGGGGTTGTCAAGAAATATAAACATTTAATTTCAATTTTCATGGTCATCTTCATCTTCATCAAATAAGGTCATATCATGTTTGTTGGCAAGTATGGTTTTTCCCCTTCTCTTTTCCTTTTGACTGGATATATATCTTTTTCTTATTTAGTATGAACTGCAATTCTGGTATGTTGACTTTTACATCATTTTTTATTTTAGCATGGGGATCTTCAAGTCATGCAAAGTTTAATTTGCTTCATTTCCATCCTTTGTAAATAATAGGCCCAACTTGTCATATGGTAATCTATGACTAGTCCAATTGTCCAATTTTACGTTACTAATAGTGTTTTCCATGAAGATACCATGTATATCCACTAAATATGTTATCGTGGTCTCGTTATAATACATTTGATACAAGGTCTCTAGTCTAAATTCCTTTATCAATACAATTATGGTGGCATATTTATACAATTTTAGAAAGTGTTGCTTATCATTTTGTAAAGTGTCAAATTCCCTTCATTGTTCACTAAGTCAAGATTGATGATGATTATGATGATGATGATATGTTCCCTATCACCTTATTTTTATAATACGGGGCTTAGTATCATATATCTGGTTCATATTAGGGTCATATGTGTACCCTAATACTAAATGTGTAGTAACTAGTTTGGGATTGAGAGCATAACTTAGCTTAAATACAATGTAATATTGATCCCTAAGGATATATCACCTCAGATAGTACTTTTATTGCAATAGTTTACTAACATGAATTGATCTAGCATCCTCTATTTGAAGAAGAATGGGGTCCTAATTTAGAAATATAATGGTGAAAGTGGTTTTTTTTAACTCAAGGATTTTTGTGTTGTAGACATTAACTCAAGGTCTTTTCAAATTAACATCAATGTATTAACATTATAATATTATAAAAACTTAGTATAGATATAACTTTGTACCATATATTATTTTCCCTAGCACCAAAATAAATATTATTTGGGCCTTAGGACCACCTCTATGTGAAATTCATTCTTCCTTCCCTCCCGCACTCGCACAGTTTGCAATTGTTGATCACCTGCATGCTCAAAGCCCGAAGTTGGAGCAAGGGGTTGAAGCCCGACTATGCAGGGGAGAGGGGTCATAGAGGAGAGGGGTAGTAGAGGAGAGGGGCCATAGAGGAGATGACACAACGATATTTATCTTTCCCCTTTGTCCTCTGCAATGATATTTTCCTGGGTGTGGGTATGGGTTTGGTTAGAAACAGTTTCCCAAGAGCACGCAGGCAAGAAGAAGAGCAGCTACAGGTCGCAGAATCACTAGTGGAGGTGGAGGATTTGGGGTAAGTTTGAAGCCATTGAATCTATGAGTTTTTGCTGGATCATTCTCCCTTTAAAGTATGGCTGGAAAACACTCTGTATGCTTTAAGTAGTATAATGAATTTGTGTTTAAGCAGTATAAAATAGAAATTGTCTTGATGCAAGATCACTTGTCTTGAGGACTGAACAAAATTAATACCCAAAACTAAGGGAGTTATGTGTTGAACAAAGAATGAAATGGAGATTTCAGAAGTTGCTTCCTTTCAAGTCTTTGAAAGTCTATTTGCATCTATAATAAGAAAGTCCAAGCTGGCAGTGATTATTTGTTCATGCTCTATAACGACCCTAGGTTCAGACTTCAAGCCAACAAAAGAGAACCTAAGAATATCATAATATTTAATACCCTTAAGGGGTAGAGTTTCACACCTAAGATATTATTAAGAATTACAGGAACAGATTTATAATATGAAAGAGAAATACATCAATAAATCCTAATGCATGCATTCACATTACAAGGAAGAAAGAGAACACATTTATCACATCACCATGCACAATGATTGAAAGGGGGAACCAAACCAGCAGCCAATAGCATTAGTATCATAGAAAGATCACCATCATACATCTTACAGCAATCTCTTAATCATCTCACCAAAACCCTAGAACGGCCTTCAACTAAACCATCATACAATATCATCACAAGCCTGAACCCTATTTCTCTATTTTGATACATATTTATAGTAATTAGATAAATAGATAGATTCGATGATGTTAGTTGATTCTTCAACATAGGTCCTCATAACCGAATGATAGTTCAGATAGCTATGCATAAAACCTACAATCTACAACAAATTATTTCTCAAAATTGTCCACATGTATGCATATAATCTTTTCCCAGATATGCAGAGCAACACCTTGAATAAATATTTAAACCCGCAAATGTATTGGCACTAAAATAGAGAAGATGGATGGTTCAAACATAGTACACACTGTAGAAGGAGCAAGTCGACATAAGTCGACTTGAATGAAGACCGACTTAGTCAATTAGCCGACTAAGTCGAGGGACCGACTTAGTCGATCAGCCGACTAAGTCAGTCGGCTGAGTAAACACAGTGATTAGAGTCTGTTAACTAATAGTCGTGTCGGTTCGGTGAACCGACAGGTAGTTATGATTGTAACTGTTTGTAACCTGTATATATTAGGCTGTTGAGCCTCACAAGAACTTAGTTCAATTCTTGGCTTTGTACGATCTATTGAGAATAATATAATATGTTCATCCTATCTGTTCTTCTCTCTTGTATCTGTGTATATTTCTGTATATTTTTGTATGTATTATTGGTAACCTTATGTGATCTGTGAGATTACAACATTGGTTCCGTTGCCGGTAGTACATAACTAGGATATATGCTCACATATGATACCAGAACAGGAGATAAAGGATTGGTGGGAGCGAAAAATTGCTAACTATCTACAAAATTACGCACGAAGGAACAGATTGACCGTCGCAGAAGCAAAAGCCAGATTTTTCACTGAGACTCATGAAAAATTTGTCGAATCCGTCCCACACCTGTTGAAGCAGCTTTTGGATGAGAAAAACGGACAAGACTAAAGAAGAACAGTTACTCCAGAAACTGATCCGAGGAGGACGTACAAATCTATCGGAGTGGTTCGAAAAGATAGCCGACGAATTCTGTGAGCAACAAGCAGTCGAAGACCGGACTTCTGTGGAAACTGTCCGACAGAAATTTTTCACAGAATTTACTGATCAATTTTTGTGTTCCTTGCCGACTTTGTTGTTCAAGTTTTTAATAGAAAAAGGTGCAGGCCATATTGTCGAAGCTCGACCACTATTACGTGAACCACCCTCAAATACTAACTGGGCGGAGAAGCAAAAGAAGTGGGAAAAATTTATTGCCGAAAAGGAGTGGGAATACTTCCTGAGTAAGTAGACACTATCCGAGCTTTCTAAAAAGCGTCGGGTAGGCCATGGGGGGGTAGCTGGTCGTGTGTCGGACCTAGAGCATAGTGGATTCTAGTCGACCAGAGTTTTAGTCGCCAGTAATGAACAATCGACCGACGAGGACCTGAAGGCATAGTCTTGTACGAAAGTATGTCGGACATTAAGAGAATTGAAAGGGACGAAAGACAACAGAGAAGGGAAGCCAGACGAGAAAGAGTCGCAGAGCTGCAGCGAAACCTTAGGGAGACCGACCATGATGACGTACCGCCAGAGTCGGGTCATGACCGATGCAGAGAAGGCGAAGAAGAAGAGGGGTCCCCTCAATATGACGAAATGTGGATAGAGCAGCCAGAAGCTCTCCAACTAATTGTTCCCGATGAAGGAGTAACCCTTTCCATAGTAAGTCCGCGTACCAGAATACAAACTATTATAGAAGATGACCTTCGACTAAGAGCTGGCGACATTACACTCTGGAGCCGACTAGGCGACGAACCATATCCAGGTCGACATCTTGTAATACGTCGACCGATCGAAGGGAATTGGGTGACCTTTCAAACGGCACCCTCCTTTCGTAGTATCCACTTGCTCTTGCCGACACATGAAGGAGCACCCCCCCTGCCACATACAACTTTCGAAGATACACAAGAGTCAGACCTGAGCATGCAAAGTGACAGTGGGCCATTAAGAAGACAAATTATCAACAATCCGCTATTCGACGAGAAAGAGTCGACACCCGACGGAAGCACAAGTTCCGTCGACCAAAACCCCATCGTCACCCCGACAGATTCGACTGACTCAACAACCCCACCCCTTACAACCCCACCCAAACCACCCACCCCGCCAACTTCAGAGAGTAGTGATAGTGACTCCGACATGGGTCACGGATCTGCTCAGATTCCCCTTTATGAGGGCGACGAAGACCCCAGACGACATTGGTTCATCTGTGAATCGATATGGGAGGCCAACAAGGTCACAGAAGAAGAACGCCAGATGGACCAGTTCGCGGGAGCCCTACGGAAAAGAGCTCTCACATGGTATATGACATTTTCTGAACGGCAGCCTAGAGCAACAAAATCAAAGATAAAAGCATAATTCCTATCATTCTTCAAGATCCCAGACGCCAAACATCTGGCCGCTAAGAAGCTGAAAACGACATCACAGAAGCCAGGAGAAACAGTTCGCGACTACGATAAATGATGGAAGGATCTATTGAGCCAGTTAGATTATACTATTGATGAACAATTACTGATTCAATGGTTCCTTGCAGGACTCTCACAGAAGGTTCGCCGACACATCAGTCTGGAAACTTTCAAGTCGTATGAAGATGCGCTGACAAAAGCTCTGCAAGTCGAAATGGATGAAGATATCCCTGCCTATCCAACCGACCACCGTTTGGAGGAACAGCTGGAAAATGTGCAGAAGTCCTTGAAAGAGCTGACCCTGAAGAACCAACAAGTCTGGTGCACCAACTGTTCAACAGCCGGGCATTCCAAAGATACTTGTCGACAGCAATTCAGCCGACAAGATGTCCGTTTTGTGCAGACAAAGACATTTTGCGACATTTGCTAGGAACGTGGAGACCATTCCACAGCCGACTGTCCTTACAATATGAAGAATGGGAAGGCTTCCTGGTGTGCTATCTGCCAGACTGCAAATCATAACACGGCCGACTGCCATCTTAACCTAAAGAATAGACAGAATTATCAGGCCGTCTACCAGACAAATGCAGTAGCACAGAACACGGAGCAAAACAATAACAACAACCAGAATGGACAATGCAATAATGGCCGACGATATGAATGCAGAAATGACAACCGACACCCAGGGTTTGGAAGAATAGGTCGATTCGTTGGGGGTCGAGAAATAAGAAGTCGTCGACCCACACAATGCTTTATCTGTTACAAAGAAGGGCACAGATGCGCAGACTGTCCGTATAAGGACAGAACTGATCTCAAATTTTGTACACACTGTGGGGTAGGCGATCACTCCTTGGAGGATTGTCCTACCATGTTGGAAAAAATTAGCAATAAAAAGAATGTTAATGTCTTGTCTTGTGTCCAGAAGAATGGTGTAATAAACACTAAGAATTTACACATTGTCACTCGACAAGGCACCAAAACAGGGCCTGAAAACCCTCAGATTAGCAAGATCACACCCACAAATGCATACCCTGACCCTAGCAAGGAACAACACACATACCAAGAAGCTACACACATATTTCAAAATCTTGCACAGCACGAAGAAAATATTCACAGTCGACTTAGCTCGACCCAACAATTAACCCATCTTATTCAGATAGACAAATCTGTAGGCCACTTCATTGAGTTATTGCAACAAATCAAAAACACAAACCTCGACAAACAAACTAAGAACATTTGTAGCTTAAATCAAAAAGATAAAAATGATGTCGACCCACTGGTCGACCTAGAAATTGAAGGATACCATGTACGACAAGTAGTCCTTGATTTTGGCTCTCAAGTAAATATTATGACTAGGGATACATGGGAACAAATGGGTAAACCTAGACTCTATGAGTCACGCATCTACCTAAAACTGGCCAACCAAGGGCTTATTGAACCTATTGGGGTGTGGAAAAATGTAGACACAACCATTAAAGGTATATCGACTAAGGTTGTTTTTGAAATTATTGACCCTAAGGAAGGATCTAGCTCCTTCCCAACCCTTGTTGGTCGACCTTGGGGTCGAAATATGAAAGCCTCTATCTCCTTAGAAAAATAAAGGATCAAGCTAAAAGGAAATGGCCAAAAAGTCATTGTACCCATCAACCCTTCCCAAGGAAAGCCTTGGATAGAACCTATTGAGGACGAGGTCGATGTTAGACAGCTATACCAAATCCACAACAATAATGACTACACTGAACCAAATAGCTATGGGGAGCTTTACTTAGGTAACCCCGACTCAGTCGGATATAATTCAGATGCTGAACTCTACGACTGGGAAATAGAAAATTATGAAACACAAGCAAGAGGGTGCTGGACTATCCAAACAGTACAGAAAAAACCCACCCGACAGTGCTTTATAGTCTCAATTATCCCCAAGATTTTTGAGAGAAAAATAAGAGAACACCCTACCTTACAACCGACCAACGAAAACACCAGGCAACAACCTAGGTATAAGGAGAGGGAATCCCCCGTCATGCATGTTGAACAAGTGTCTAAAAACATTGGAGAACATGGCCGACTACAGACCCTAGTAGAAACCTTCACAGGTTAAGCAGCTAGATGGTGGGACACCCATCAGACTAAACTACAGACCTGGACTAATGCTGCAACTTACTTTGTTGAA
This sequence comes from Pseudotsuga menziesii, assembly GCA_001517045.1. Taxonomy (NCBI): domain Eukaryota; kingdom Viridiplantae; phylum Streptophyta; class Pinopsida; order Pinales; family Pinaceae; genus Pseudotsuga; species Pseudotsuga menziesii. The sequence continues at coordinate 9,043 of LPNX010051034.1, forward strand.
AGGTTTGGTGGCAGGAAGTTAACCTCACAAACACAGATCCCTATCTTCACCCAGGGAAAAAACCCCGAAGAACACATTAAAACTTGTGAAAAAGAGTGGAGAAGACTTGGACATAAGGATGAGAGAGCCTGGCCACACTTCTTTCCTTCCACCCTCGACGAATTACCTAGCAAATGGTATAAGATGGAGGAAGCTAAAGGTGAAACCTTCTTCTGGAATGAACTAAAAGAAAATTTCATTAAAGCCTTCAACTTTATACTTGAAGATAAACACTTAGTTGAGCCTGCACAACAAATTAAACATTTCATTCAACCGACTGAGACACACAAAGAACCTCAACAGGTCAAGGCCTGCAATAGTCTTCACATAGGAACAAAAGTCGAATCGACCCGATTACAATTGGAAAATGAACACATCGAAGGTAAAAGCCTCAGATGGAAATCCAACCATGTTGAAACAACAAAACCAATCCACTCAGTGCTAAGGGTTGTGACTACCGAGACACCCGACCCCGACCGAATGACTGCAGCCGACTTCCCTGCTACATTCTCACAGTTCAAGGAAGGAAGTCGACAGATCAATGAAGCTAAAGCTCCAGAATGGTTAGATGCGAAAGTAAGAACTAAGGAGATAGACATTTCAAATGATGATCGCCCAAAGATAGCCAAAATTGGTGACTATTGGAATGAGCAACAAACTGCTGAAATAGTAAATTTACTTAGAGAATTCCAAGATGTCTTTGCAAGGGATTATAAATATTTTAAAGGATTAGTTCAAGAAATGGGAGAGATGAAAATCAACACTAAACCTGATGTCCGACCTGTTAAGAAATGACCTTATAAACTAGCTCATAAATATAAGGAAATAGTTAAAAAGGATATCGACAACATGTTGGAAGCAGGGATTATTTACCCCATCGACCAGTCGGAATGGGCAAGTCCCATGGTCGTGCAGCCTAAGAAACACGACCCGACCAGACTGAGAATCTGTGTCGACTTCAGGGAGCTAAATAAAGTCACACTTACAGATCCATTCCCCACACCTTATGCTGATGAAATCCTATATGAAGTTGCAGGACATGAATGTTACTCATTTACAGATGGGTTTTCAGGTTATAACCAAGTACCCATAGCAAAAGAGGATCAAAATAAGACAACATTTGTTTGTGAATTTGGCTCTTTTGCTTATAAGGTTATGCCTTTTGGATTAAAAAATGCACCTGCAGTGTTCTCCAGAATTGTTGTAAAAACTTTCCAAGAATATATCTATAAAACTATGGCAGTCTACTTCGACGACTGGACTATTTATTCCACAATAAAAGATCACTGCACATGGCTTCGACTTATGTTGGAAAGATGTCGACAGATTCAAATTTCCCTCAATATTAAGAAATGCATCTTTATGACTCCCATAGGCATACTCTTAGGACATATTGTCTGCAAAGAAGGAATCAAGGTAGACTTTGCTAAAATAAAGATTATTCTTGACCTAAAACCCCCAATAAATCCTAAACAAGTTAGGGTCTTACTTGGTCATACTGGGTATTATAGAAAATTCATCAGAAATTATTCTGATATGACTTACCCTCTAGAAGAATTACTGAAGGACGATATCGAATTTAAATGGACAGAAGAATGCCAGATCTCCTTCGACAAATTAAAGAGAAAACTGGTCGAAGCACCCATACTTAAATTTCCAAATTGGTCGACCAAATTTCATGTGCACATCGATGCATCGGGAATAGCAATTGGAGCAATCCTGACTCAACCAGGAGATGATGGGATGGATTACCCTATAGTTTACAGCAGTCGAAAATTAAATAAGGCTGAAAGAAACTACTCGACCACTGAAAGAGAAGCCCTAGGAATGGTATTCGCACTTCAGAAGTATCGACACTACTTATTAGCTAACCCCTTCATATTTTACACTGACCATCAAGCTTTGAAGTACCTAGTAAACAAACCTCTTCACCATGGGAGAATTTGTCGATGGCTACCTCTATTTCAAGAGTTTGAGTTTGAAGTAGTAGTCCGACCAGGAAAGCTCAATGTCGGACCTAATCACCTATCCCGAATCGACACAGGGGAAGAACCGACCGGAGTCGACGATGACTTGCCGGATGCACATCTATTTCGTGTAGAGGCGGTACCAGAAGAACTGGAGGAGATTGCTCAGTTCTTAGAGACAGGTCAGGCACCAGAAGGTCTGAACACTAAGAAGAAGCAAATCCTAGCTATGAAGGCTGCTCCATACAGTCTCATCAATGGATTTCTATACAAATTGGGGTTAGATGATGTTCTTAGAAGATGTGTACTCGACCATGAACGAGAGAAAATCATGCACGAAGCACATTATGGACTAGTAGGAGGACATTTTCAGGCCAACACGACTGCCAAGAAAATCCAACAGTCTGGATTATGGTGGTCGACACTTCACAAAGATTGTAAAAACTTTGTCAGTCGATGTGATAGATGTCAACGACTCGGTCGACTGCTGCCCAGTACAGAAATGCCCCTGATTTCTATAAACCCTAGTCTCACATTTGAAATTTGGGCTATAGATTTCATAGGACCATTCCCTGTCCCAGCCCGACGATCAGGTGCAATATATATCATCACTGCAGTGGAATATGTCACGAAATGGGCGGAAGCAGAACCTGTCGAGACCTGTTCAAGTGAAGTAGCTGCTAAATTCATCTATGAAAACATCATCACGAGATTTGGATGTCCACTCACCTTGATCAGCGACCAAGGATCACACTTCGTTAACAAAACTATCAAAAATCTAACTGACAAGTTTCACATCGACCACCGACGTAGTACAGCATACCACCCTCAGTCGAATGGTGCAATTGAAGCTTTCAATAAAACACTGACAAAAGGACTGACTAAAATATGCAGTGCTGACAAAGATGACTGGGATGAGAAGATTCCTCCAGTTTTATGGGCATACAGGACAGCCTACAAACGGTCGACTGATCAAACCCAATTTCGACTGGTATATGGACAAGAAGCAGTCGTACCTCTGCACTTCAAACAATAGGCACCTATCATTGCACAGATACTACATGTCGACGTCGAACAGGCCAGGAAAGATCGGCTACTTCAACTTAATAAATTGGAAGAACATAGACTTATGGCCATCCAGCACCAGGAAATACAAAAACAACAGCAGAAAGCTTGGCACGACCGTAATATCCGAAACAAAAATCTGTCAGTCGGTGACCTTGCCCTACTGTATAACAGTCAAGTAAAAGGAAAGCCAAAGAAATTACACACAGAATGGATGGGACCCTATGTTATCGAAGAAATAAACCCCAATGGTTCAGTCCGACTAAAAACATTGCAGGGTCAAGTATTTCGGAAGCTTGTCAATGGAGCCCGACTTAAACGATACAGGGCCTTAAAAAAAATAAAAAAAATAAAATAAAAAAAAAAATCATATAACGGTCTTAACTGACACCAAAAACTGCATAAAAAGTTAGAAATAGTCCACAAATTAACACAATACACTCATAAAGCAACCATCATGACAGCCACTCACCCCTTCGACAACCGACTTCATTTCCATCGACCATCTTCATCGACCGACCATGTCGACCATTCTCACCACCGACACCGACCATCGACCTGGAGCGTCCCATCCCGCATTTATGGCCTCGAGCCCCGCCCCAGATTCACGAAATTGCACTCAAGTGTTGCAGTTGGACTGTCAAGTCCGCCATTAATTCACCCAGTTCGACAATCCACCCCACCCGCGCCTATAAATAATGGACATTCCACAGTTCATTCACCACAACCCTTACACACAGACGACTCGCATTCCCCATCGACTAAATCCCATGAACCCTGTTACCAGTCTGACCAGTCTGATATCATGGCACCCAATCTTACCCGTGCCGCGGCCAAGGCAAAAGAGTTATAGTCAGAGGACACACCCTTGGTCCAAAGATTGAAACATATCCATAATGCCAAAGTCCAGGAGGGTCCTTTCCAAAAACTCTAGACAGAGATCCAAGAGTGGGCCTTTGTCGATAGTAAAATGACCCAGGCCGCTGAGAAAATCCGAAATAGCTCTATCCTCCAGTACCCCAACGCACCACTGATGGAAAGCTTCGGTGGGACGAAGGAGGCAGCGGTTAAGTTTATTATCAGTCGTTACCACAACGGCCGATTCTACTTCGACCAACCGATTGACATCACTGGGGATGTTATTTCGGTGCTTACAGGTCTATCTAACAGGGGTGACCCTGTACCAATTGGGATTAAAGAAGGCCCCGTCTAAGAACTCACAGGCACACTGACTAGAAAAAACTCGAAGGGACTAATGATAGGCCAGATCGCGACAAGAAGGCCACAAATTGTGGCTAAAATCATTGCCATCACCCTTACCTTGGCTGGTCGGAGCAGCGACCTAAAACTGGAAATGTTGGAAGCGGTCGACACAATTGCAACAGACGGACGTCTTTACAAATGGGGAGACTATGTCGCAGACCTGGTCAAGACCATATGCGAACGCTGCCAGGAGACAGGAGGTATTATAAAATTTCCCTCTTTAATCATTTGGATTGTTATGTACCATATCTGTCCGGAAGGCAGTGCAGTCTTCCGGGAGCCCACACTGTTTGAAATGCACAGGTTCAAACCCTTTTCACAGACAGGAACTCTGCATGAGCTGGCACAAGGCAAAGTTTTTCTAGAGACTTGGTTCCAGCAGCTAAAAGTCCGAACGACAAGGTGGAGGGTGCCACAGATCATCCGACGAAACCTCCCAGCTCAGTCTCACATCCAATTAGCTCTCGACCATATGTCAGTATGGTATATGCAAGGTCAAGACCCCAAAGCAAAAGACCTCGACTACTACCCAACAGTCAAACAGATCTTTCGGGAGCTGAGTCGACAGGCAGGCACAAAGATACTAATACCGGAAGCTGCCAAACGGGTCGACTTCTCTATAGTCGAACCTCTTACCGACCAAGAGAAGGAAGAGGATTATGAACTAAACTTGTACATTAGCACTTTTGTGACAAAAGATACGCCGCCTATGACCACTAGTCGGGTGCACTTGACCGTAAAACATCCGATTGCACCAGTAGTGGACCCCCTGACAGAGCAACATCAGAAACCACCACCAGCACAACAACCAGTACAACAAACAGCTCCTCCGGCTACATAGACGGTCGACCCAGCTCAAACCCCGACAAGGGAAGTCGAGGAAGACAACCCTGAATATGTTGTGTCTCGGAGCATTATCAAAAAGCTGGCAAAAGAGATAGCCGTAGCCTGAAGGAAGATCAAGCTACAGAAAAAACAGTAAGGCAATGGTAAGCGTAAGCTTGTCCTTGCTGATTCCACCGACGACGAAGAGGAACTAGCAGCATCAGCACTCGACATTGTCAAAGATGCCCGGGCTAATAAGGTAACTGTTGAAACTCAGTTTCAACGTTTTATTGATGCAGGAGCTCCAGAGGGTAGGCCCAAGAAAGCCAAAACTTAGACGACACCTGAAAATATAGTCGACCTTGTGTCGACCCCTCCCCCTCCATCCCCGACCACCATAGTCGAGGAGCAAGAACCGGGGCAGCAGGCTGACGTCTCCCCAGAAATATATGAAAGAGTCATCCCGGAGGCACTTAGGGCCAGGGCCAGCACAGACGCTGAACTCAAATCCTTCTTTCAGACGCTACTTGCAATATTCCAGTCGGCACAAACAATACGGAAAACATCACCACTAAAAGCAAGCAAAAAGATATATGCCCAACAAACAACAATATTTACAAGGGTCCATGACGGTGGCGACATAGCAGGGCATGAACAAACCTTCACCGACTACCAACTCCCACCGGAAGAAGACATTATGTCTTCCGACCAAAGTTCCCAACACCATTCTCCATCACCACCAGGATCAGGAAACCCTCCATCCCCACCTTCACCACCATTATCTCCACCACCTCCACCTCCACCTAATTCACAGCCGAACCCACCATCATCTTCACAGCCGGAAGTGGACATACCACCTCCTCAACCATAAAATCCCCCGACCACTGAACCACCCTTTCAGACACAAGCACCTTCGACTTCTGTTCCACCTTCCACTTCTGCAGGCCCTCAAGACAAGCCAACAGAACAGCAACACAAGACCACATAACTGACCTCTACTACTGCAGGTACTCAGGAGCACGATGCTGACAAACCAAAGAAACAGACAGACCAGCATCGACCAACTAGGCTACGAATAAGTTTAAAAGATGCAAGCTCATTGACCGACTCAGAGGTCGGCCAATTACTCAACACCCTAGCAAAAGAGTCGAAGAGGAGGACGACCAGACTAAGGAAACAACTCAAGGATAAGGAGACAGAAGAAGTCGAGTTCCTCGACAAATGCAGGTCTCTTACTCAATCCATTGTTCTAGGCCCTGTCAAAGTAGCCACAGATCGACCTTTGGAGAGGGCATATCAGATATTTGAAGGGATGGTATCGACCATCCAGACACACCTCCAAGAGACCAAAGCAGAACAGCAGGAAGAAACTGCCCGACTGTTGTTGGCCCAACACACTGCATTTTCAGAGGCATACAAGGTCTTACAGGACCATATGGAGGAATCTATTGTCACTGAGGAAGTACTCAAAGATTGGCCGACACACTATGGACAGGTATACCAGCAGACAAGACAAACCAGACAAGGCATCCAAGCTCTAGAAGCTCGGAAGTCTCAGAAGCTGAACTAAGGCAGACCGTCGAAGAGCAGATTGTCATGGAAACCAACAAGCTGCAAAAATTAGAACATGAGGCCCATCAGTGGGTTCAACAGGCTCTACCTAACCTGGAGAAAGTTGACAACCTCTGCCCCCACATAAAGCGACTCCTCCAGGCTGCAGATGAGTAAAATCAAGTCTTGGGCCCGACCATGGAAAACATAGCAGAAAAATCCATGTCTGAAAAGATGTCGATCCTGTCAAGTCTCACTACCTTGACCATCGATATCGAGAAGGCATTACAGAGCTGGACCGACTTTCAGCATCAATTGGTCATCATAGCTCCAGCCATCATCGAAGTTTGCGTTCAGAGACGACCGACCATCCGACTACATAGTCCTCACCCGAAGCAAGTCTGAAGGGTTCGACAGGATTTCAATTTTGGTACCTTCCTCTTTCTTTGGGACGAAGAAATGTTTTGTTTGTGGGGGAGATGTAGAAGGAGTAAGTCGACATAATTCGACTTGAACGAAGACCGACTTAGTCGATCAGCCGACTAAGTCGAGGGACCGACTTAGTCGATCAGCCGACTAAGTCGGTCGGCTGATTAAACACAGTGATTAGAGTCTGTTAACTAATAGTCGTGTCGGTTCAGTGAACCGACAGGTAGTTATTATTGTAACTGTTTGTAACCTGTATATATTAGGCTGTTGAGCCTCACAAGAACTCAGTTCAGTTCTTGGCTTTGTACGATCTATTGAGAATAATATAATTTGTTCATCCTATCTGTTCTTCTCTCTTGTATCTATGTATATTTCTGTATATTTTTGTATGTATTATTGGTAACCTTATGTGATCTGTGAGATTACAACACACACTGAATATATATCAGAGACATCAAGATTAATCAACTGACAGAAGATTTATAACAGTCTTCCTTATTCAATCCACACTTGGATTACATACAGGAAAAGCAATAAAAACCAATAAAATATTACCAGAATATGCACCTAGTTACAACTCTGCTGCTGCGCTCCCCATAGTTCTTTTTTTTCTCACCTCCTCCTAAGACTTTTAAATTCCCTCTTTTCCATGATCCCAAACAGGGCAATTGAATATATGCCTATTTTTAGGAAGAAAGATCCCTAAAAATACCAAGAAGAAAAAAACAAACTACTGAAATGTGGAAGAAGTCCATTAAAGATGCTCCGCATCCTCCTCCTATTCTTTTAGAAATTTTGAACCTCTTGGTTCAATGTCATAGGGTGCAGTTGCTTAGCTGTACTTGAGCAAGTTAACCTCTATGGTCCAAGTGCTGTAGGAATTCAGCAAGCCTTCCCACTTAACAAGATACGGTTTCTATGACCTAGACTACATGGCAGCCAATATGGTATCTAACACTCATTCAACTTGTTCCTTAATTAAAAATATTGTCTATAATTGGAGCCCTTCATAAGAAAAGCAATAGATCCCAACCCCTCTAATCAAATAAAACCCAAACCTACAAAATATCATGCCTTCAAAATAATGGGGAATGAGGATAACCTAAGAACATAGGAGGAGACCAAGCTTCATTCCAAAGCCAAGGGAGGTCAAGAGGCATCTAAGGCCAAAGAGATGAATCCAAACACAATCATCTCTTCTTCAAACCCACTTCCCTTAGTTTGCATGCCATCTTTAGCATGCATGATAGGAAGGAGTTTATCAAGTTTTTAATGAGGTTTTAGTCATTAAAATCCATTTCAATTTAACTCTCAAATGAGCACAATATGATCACATTGCAAATCTCAATAATTATGCATAAAACAGTTTTTTAAACATGTGGATATGTCAAATGTTTTCTTTATAAAAAAAGCAGCTTTCAATTTGTGGTTTCACTTGTAATGCTCACATCCAAATATTTTCTGATCCAATTTGTAGTTCCGCTTGGCATTTGTATATATATTTTTAAAACACTTATAGCTGTCGGTTAAGCGACGGCCTGTAGGTATTTTTTTTAAAGAAATTCACTACCGTCGCTTAACCGACGCTTAATCTTTATAGCCGTCGGTTACGCGACGGCCTGTAGGTGATTTTTTTTTTAAATTCAATACCGTCTCTTTCTTTGATGGCCATGCTGTCGCTTAACCGACGCTTATGTTTTCTCCACAATCGCTTAACCGACACTTACAGGCCACTACTGTCGCTTAACTGACGGCCATGCTATCGCTTAACCGACGCTTAATCTTTATAGCCGTCGGTTACGTGACGGCCTGTAGGTGATTTTTTTTTTTTAAATTCAATACCATCTCTTTCTTAGATGGCCATGCTGTCACTTAACCGACGCTTACGTTTTCTCCACAGTCACTTAACTGACGCTTACGTTTAAAGTTTATTATGAATTAGATGTCAGATAACCGACGATTTACATTTAATCGACGGTAAACTGAGGTGTCGCTTAACCGATGGATTGGAAAGATGTCGGATAACCGACGAAAATCCACCGATGCTTAAAAAAAATCATAGTGTCGTACATGTGACATGGAAGTGTTGAAAATCCGACAATATGGCCGTCGGATTTTTGGTCGAAATGTAGTAGTGTAGGAATATCGTTGTTTATGTTCCAATAGTTGTAGATGCTACGAATCTATTACATTATGTGCACAAGCCTAAGCTCACCACTGAAATCATCCTACATAATGATTTAAACACATGCATTAGTTCATGATAAACTAAGTAAACCCTGTAGCATAGGAACCTTGCCTTTTCGAGTGGACCTTTAAGGGAAATAATCCTACGACTCCACCCATTGACATACAGAGGTAAGTTATCCTCTTCATAATGAACAAATAAATAATTAAATACATGTAAAATGAAAGTAAGACATAAAACATAGTAAGTATCAACAGTGTCAATAAATAAGATAGAGGTGAAACGTAATTTATAAGATCTTCAAACTGTAGAATAGTAATATGTAGACATCATCATCATACATGAAAAATGCACAAATAAAACAACAGACATAACTTGGGCTTAGTTCTCCGAACAAAGTTTTATTCCGCAGTAAGAAAGTGAAGATGTCCTTAAGATCTAGTTGGTTTTATTATCCTATGATTTTTTTTAATTATGGATTTTAGGGACATTACACTCTTCCTGAAACTTGGGATCCTATGATCACTTCTATGTGGTTTAGTAATACATAAAACTTTGATTATGATATTTTTGTTGGAACATTTTTATGTGCAAGAGTTGCAAAGAAAGAACGGTTCATAAACTTCAACAACAACAACAACAATGGTGGCTAGAGGTTGATCTAAAGAATGTGGGAAAAGTTCAATATGTGCATCCAAGTCCAAATCAGGAGTTAAGTAGGTAAATATGAAGTTTTAGTACTGTAATAAATCATGCCATCTAAAGTAGGATTACTGGAAAAAACAAACATCTAAAGAAGAATCTAGAAAGGAAGAAAACACAAGAGAAATAAAATCAGGTATGGTTAATGCAGTACTATATGTTTCTAATGTTTTAGAATACCATCATGATTGGTTGTTAGATTCCGGTGCCTCTCACAATATGTGTCTTCATAGAAATTGGTTCTCAACTTAGCATTCCATTAAAAACAGTTTAGTTTTTATGGGAAATGATATTTCTTGTAGGATTTTTGGGATTGGTAGTATAAAGGTCAAAATGTAGGATGGTACTATGAGAATGCTAAGAGATGTGAGGCATGTCCCCAAAATTAAAAAGAACTTAATATCTATGAAATTTCTATATTTTTTCGGTTATAAGTTTGCAGTTCAAGGTGAATTCATAAAGGGGTCCAAGGGAATCTTAGTTGTCATGAAGGAAAAAGTAATCAAGAACCTTTATAAGCTTGACATAAGTACTGCAGTAAATCATGCAACTATAGTATCTAAATATGCAGGAGACTCTTCTCATTTATGGCACCAACGCCTGGGACATATGAACAAGAATGGAGTTAAGATACTTGCAGATAGTAAGTTGCTTCCCACCTTAACATCTTTGAATCTAAAGTTCTACAAACATTGTCTGTTTCATAAATATTCTAGATGGATATTTAAAACATGAAAGCATGTAAGTAAAAGTGTCTTAGATTACTTTCATTCATATTTTTCGGGACTAGACCCTACTATTTATTTTGGAGGATGATCATATTTTGTAACATTTATAGATGATTACTCTAGAAAGGTATGCATCCATTTAATGAAATTAAAAGTTGACATGTTTAATGATTTTAAGTGATTTAGATATTTGGTTAAAAATATCACTAACATGTAAATCAAGTGTTTGAGAATAGGTAATGGTAGTGAGTTCACATATAAGGAATTTGAAAACTACTACAAGGAATCTAGGATCAAAAGACAGAAAACCAAAGTTTATACTCCTCAACAAAAGGGTGTTGTTGAACTCGTGGATATGACTCTTCTGGATAGAGCAAGGTATATGCTCACTAATTCCAAGTTGTTGTATGAATTGTGAGGAGAAGTAGATATTACATCATGTTATCTGGTAAATCAATCACCATCAACAATAATAGACAGTAATATTCTAGAAGAGTTATGGATAACACATCCCTATGATTACTCTATTCTTAATACTTTTGGTTGTGATGCTTATTCTCTTATTCAAAAGAATCAGCATTCTAAGTTAGATATGAAATCAAATAGATATGTATTTTTAGATATGGTGATGGATTTAAGGGATACATATTGTGGGATCATTTTACCCATAATATCATCATTAACATGGATGTCATATTTAATGGATTGTCGCTCATAAATTAGATGTGCTAGACAGTAAAATGAAACAGTCAGAAGTACTACATATTCAATGAAATCAATTGGAGACTTGTTCATCTATAGGTTTGGAGGACCATGAAGACTTTCATTAAGAACTTCCTGCAGAAGTTGAAGTTAGACAAAATTCCCAGGAAACTAAAGAAGTACTGCAACAATTTCTCTAAATATATACACGAGTCATAATTTTTCCTAAAATATATGAAGATTATGATGCACATGTTTCTTTGATTTCTATCGATGGGGAACCTAGTTGTTATCAGAAAGAAATTGAGATATCTGAAAATACTAAATTGAAATTAGAAATGAAAGAAGAAATGGATGCTTTGAAAAAGAAAAAAACATGGGACCTAGTAGAAATTCTCAAGGACATGAAATTTATTAGTTACAAGTGGGCCTACAAGCTCAAAAAGTGTCGATGGTAAGGATGATAAGTACAAAGAAAGGCTAGTTGAAAAAGGATGTCATGAGAAGGAAGGTATTGAATTCAATGAGATATTCTCACCAGTTGTTAAAATTGTTTCTATTCAATTAGTGTTAGCATTAATTTCTTTATTTAATCTTGAGTTAGATAAGCTAGATGATAAAATTGCATTTCTACATGGAGATTTAGATGAGGATATATAACATAACACCTAGAAGAGTTTGTACATAAATTTAAAAGAAATTTTGTTTGCAAAATTAGGAAATTATTGTATGGCCCGAAGCAATATCCCAGGTAATGGTACAAGAAGTTTTATTCCTTCATGGTGAGCCAAAATTTTACCAGAAGTGAGTATGATCATTTTGTTTACTTTATAAAGTTGGAAAATGTCATATTCATTATTTTGGTTTTATATGTTGAAGATATGCTTGTAGAAAGCAAAAGCATTGTTGAAATCAACAGGTTGAAGGATCAACTAGCTAGGACATTCGATATGAAGGATCTAGGAGAATTAAAAAAAAATTGGGCATTAGGTAGTTTGATGTATTTGATGGTCTATACTAGAACATGCATTTCACATGCAGTTGGAAGTGTAAGTAGGTATACGAAAAATCCAAGTAAAGAGCATTGTCAAGTAGCAAAATGGGTGATTTGGTATCTTAAAGGCACAATTAGTTATTGTATCACCTTTAATGGTTCAAGTGATGTAATATGTAGTTATGTCAATTTGGATTTTGCATGTGTTAGTACCTACATCTACACCTAGGATTGTCTACCTTCTAAAAAAAATTGAGACCTTGAAATTCAAAATTATCCTAAGGTTACCTCAAGAATTGTTACTTGAGACAAACCTTTACCCTTGATGTTCTACTCTTTGCTAATATGCTTGTTTTATGCTTTTGTTCAAATTGAATTGTTATCTAGTAAAACATGCTAAGATGGCACAATGTATTCTTGGAGCTTGCTATTAGTCTTGTAGGTAATTTTTCCTTGGTTAAATATTTGTACACTTTGGAAAAGTGAAATTCAGTTTTAGGACCATATTTTCCTTGATAAAACATCAGAGCATAACAATTTTGTAGCTTCCCTACAAAATTGTTTGACAGTCACGCTACAGAGCTTCCTGTAGGTGATAACACACTACAAAACTACCTAGATATGACTATTTTAGTCATTTATATAGGGAACATATTCGAGAATATGAAGAATAATTTTTAAAAACCAAAAGAGGTTTTTGTTGGGAACATGCCATACTACAAAAACCTCTCTCATATTTTACATAGTTCTCATGATTTGGGATCTACAGGTGGAACTTTGAAGCGTATTTTTTAGGATTTCACCGTTTTTTCTTATAAGTGAATGCTTTAGTCATTAGAATTGGGAGAATATCATGAGCCAATACTAATGAGATACTTAAAATGGTTAAAAAACCACTTCATAAATTGGGTTATTTACAAAAACTTATTTCAATTTTGTGACAAGTATCAATATTTGAGATATTGAAATGGATATTTGGACCAAATTTTCCTAGATTTTACCAGAATTAATTTCTTGCAAAAGTGACAAATCAACAGTTGAAAGGACACCTCAACAATTTGATTTGGGATGACATATTTCAATTTTAATAAAAAAATCTAAATGTTGAAACAGAATTTTCCATAAGTTTTGTATCTCTATGATTATGTAATTTGATATAAAAAAATGTAAAAAGAAAGAAGAAGGGGCTTTTCTTCCTTCAAAAAGTTGGGGGGTTCAATGCCATTGGAGGCCATGTAATTTTGTAAGAAAACATTTCAATTTTCTGTGAACATATGATAAAACATGAATTGTGAACTTTTTATTCCATCTTGCTTGTTTGTTACTAGTTATTTATTGATAACATAGTTGTGAATGCACTGAATAACTACAAATTGAAGAACTAATAGCATATACGTTGTATGTTTTTATTTCCTATAAATTGTACTCTAATTTCATTTAGTTTCCTTGATATAACATTGTTATATGTTGTGATAAGATGTGAATTCATGGAACTTGTAGCTTACCCCTTTCATGTGTTTACTTCGAGTAATGTTTTTATATTTTGATACACATTCAATTCATGATTTGAAGATTTTTGTTCATAGTATTTTATGCTATATGTATTGTTTAAATATCACATAGAGACCTTCCTTGGATTGACCTTTACTCCACCATTCATAGTTAAACTAATTACCCTTAACCATTTAATTTAAATTCCCTATATTTTCCGTGTAGCAGTCCAATGTAGACCTTAGGGATAACATTTTCTAGTGTAGTTTCTGGGGACAGAATTGAAGAAATATTCCCTAGGATAATGAAAATGATCATATACCCTTTTTTATCGTTAAAATGGGATAGTGACATAGTACAGATTGCAATCTTTCAACTTAGAAACTCCACTATCAGAAGAATCTAGAATTCAAAGCATTAATAGTGACTCCATTATAGGACGAGCTCAACTAATAGAATATGAGAAGACACAATAAAAACAGGCATACATTTATAATTTCTTTCTGGAACTTATATTACTTTTCATTAGCTCTTTCTTGTATTTTCTCTCATATGTGAAAAGGATCATTCTATGTTTTGTTTCCTTCGAGGACCATAATCCTTGATTTGTTTGTCCCTTATTAGAAGAAGATCTGCCATCTTCTTGTGTTGTAGATATTGATCTAATTCCTCCAGTTGAATCATATGCCAAAAATGATCAAGCGGGTCAGCTTGTAACTAATAAAGTTGATTTACCTACTGTGATTTGTGTTATATCTTGTAATCAACCTATTGAACCCATTTTTCAACCCACTGAAATTCAATCCAAAATAAGAAGATTTTTTTAGACCTTCGTCGTTTACCATCTATATCATTAATGCTTACCCTCCCAAGTTTTTCAAGTATCTTCGTATGTTCAATGAAGACTACCATGTTTCTTTTGAAAATTTCATTCATAATTTTGAAATTATACATGATGATGTAGTTATGAGGATATTTTGCAAATATTTATTTGGATATGGTGTATTATGGTTTAGAAATTTGGAATATTGTTCCATTGGTTCATGGACTAATTTTAATACAATTTTTTTGAGATATTGAGGTGAGAAAAAATCCTTTGATAAATACTTTGAAGAGGGAGGAGGATGAAGCTCTTACCACATTCAAGATAATATTTCATAGCTTTTATTACAGTATGGCTAAGGATATCCATCCTTCTAAAATTTCTGCCATGTTGTATTATATAGAAGTTCAACATCCTCATCTTGTTTTTTTTTATCTCAGAGAAAGGAAATCCTGATATTTAGAACAATTATTTGTCAATGCCATAGAAATTGAGGAAAATGTTTGGGCCTATGATAGAGTTGAAGATCAGATTTGTGATGAACATTTACATCCAGAAGAGCGGGAGGATAATTGTGAATAGAAATCAGATTTGGATTAAAATTCTACATCATTTTCAATTTTTTCTATTGACAGAGATATAGAATATGCTTCTGTTCATAGTTTAAACCAACTTGATGGTTTTGCATAAGATTATTGTATATATGATTATATAACTTTAGTGTATTATACTAATAATTTTTAACTCATGTTATGAAATTAGATCTTGATTAATTTGTTAAGAAAAAAATTGCTACTCCAAAACATGTTGGTGTTAATACTACAAATCAAAAAATTTGTTTTGATTATAACCTTCGGGATTATGCACATAATTCTCAAACAATATTTTACAATGAACCTCGTTTGTTTGATGACTAGGGGGAAACCGAGGTTGAAAATCAAGAACAAATGATTTTTCTTCTTTCTGACATTTTGGAGCAACAATTCCATGAATCTAGTTAGCTAGTATATGATTGCTATGAACTAGATTTCAATGAAGGATACCATGTGGGAAATGTGCAGGAAGAGACACATGATTTTTTTTATAGTAGTAGAGAATTTTTTTATTTAGATTATGGATCCATAGAAGTCTCACAGCTGAAGTAGTGTTGTTTTAGCAATGGAATTAAGAGTTCACAAGATCGGATTAATCATGAAGATGAAAGTGAAGAATGCATTGAGGTGTGGTTTTAATGATATTCTTGAAGATATCATGGCCATATATATGGAAAAATTCATTCATGTAAAGTTTCATCCATTATTTCATTGTGAGTTTGAAATTCAATTTTATGATGAGTTACTACTTTCTTTTCAAATGGTTACTTTGATGAAACACATTCAAGGAGATCGACTAGTTCATCTTACTTTCGTGGCTACATTGGAAACATGATTTCACTGGAAAAATTTTTTTTTGCAGGTTAGAGTATGTGTATACAAATAAATAAGATCAATTTTTTAACTAGAAGTGTTTAGTTTGGTGTGAACTAAATCATAAATAAGACTCCATAGCCCAATGGATTAGATATTGTTCAAGGTAATAGCATTTTTAGATTGTAGTTTTTTTGTAAAGTGGTTATTTCAGCTTACCACTTTTGTTTTGCATGTTATAGGATCTTGAACAAAAGGACATTGATCTACAGGTTCTTCACACCTCACAGGGAAGTGATATCCCTATTAGGATCCAATGTTAGTACCTAGGTTTGAAACAAGGATTATCTTGAGACCCTGAAATTCAATGTTATCCTAAGGTTACCTCAAGAATGGTTACTTAAGAGAAACCTTTACCCTTGATGTTATTCTCTTTGATATTTTACCCTTGATGTTATTCTCTTTGATATTATTCTTGTTTTATGTTTCTATTCGAATTGAATTGTTATCTAGTAAAACATGGTAAGATGAAACAACGTATGCATGGAACTTGCTATTAGTTTTGTAGGTGATTTTTCCTCGATTAAATATCTGTACACTTTGGAAAAGTGAAAGTCAGTTTCAAGACCATATTCTCCTTGATAAAATAGTACATCAGAATTGTTTTGCATATGTGCTACCAAAGTGTTTGGCAGTCACACTACAGAGATGTATGTAGGTTATAGCACGCCACAAAATTGCATGTAGATGATTGTTTTAGTCATCGGCTTTAGGCACATATTCCAAGATTTTTTGAAAAAAATAGATGTCTTTGTAGGGAACACGACAAATTACAAAAACTTGTCTCATTTTTTACACATGCGTCATGATTTGGGATCCACAAGTAGCACTTTGAATGCTATTTTTTAGGATTTCGCCATATTTTCCTATAAGTGACTATTTTAGTCATTATATTCGGGAGAATATTATGACCCAATAGTAAGGAATTAACAAAAATGGTTAAAATTATACTTCATAAATAATGTGATATACAAAAACCTCTTTCGATCTTGTAACATCTATCATTAATTGAGATATGCGAATGGATCTCTGGATCCCATTTTTCTAGATTTGACCATAATTAATTTCTTGTAAAAGTAATCAACAGTTGAAAGGCCGTCTCAACAATTCGATTTGGGATGAGATAATTCAATTTTAATAAAAAAGATAAATGTGTAAAAGGAATTTTTTAGATCCATAAGTTTTGGATCTTCATGATTATTTAATTCGATAATAAACTTTGTAAAAAGAAAGAAGAGGGGGTTCTTCTTCCTTAAGGAAGATGGGTGCATTTGATGCCATTAGAGGTATTGTAATTTTGCAAGAAAAAAATCATTTTTATATGAACATCTGAGAATATATGAATTGTGAAATTTTTGTGCCATCTTGCTTGTTTATTATCGGTTATTTATTGATAATTGAGTTGTGAATGCAATGTTAACTATGAATTGCATAACTAATAGCGTATAGAATGTATGTTTTTATTCCTTGTAAATTGTACTCATGTTTCATTTAGTTTCCTTGATATAACAATGTCATATGTTGGGATGAGATGTGAATGGATGGATTTTATATATTGTTACTCCTTTCAGGTGTTTACTTCTAGTAATGTTTCTATATTGTGATACACTTCGAGTTCATGATTTCAAGCTTTGTGTTCATATTCTTTTATGCTATATGTATTGTTCAAATATCACACATAGACCTTCCTTGGCTTGACCTTTACTCCCTCATTCAGAGTTAAGACCAATTACCCTTAACCATTTAGTTCAAGTTCCCTATATTTTTCGTGTAGTAGTCTAGTGCAGACCATACATATAACAATAGGTGACTTGGACGAAAGAAGGTCCACCTCTTGTCGGTGGTCCTATTAGTTGGATGTCAAATATTAAGAAGATTATTTCTTTATCCATTGTAGAGGAAGAATATATATCTTCTTCACATGTTTCAAAAGAGGCAATCTGGTTGAGAGGTTTGTTGGGTGAGTTTGGAAAGTTTTGGATATGATAGTCAAAGAGCTATTCATTTGGCTAAAAATCCAGCTTATCACTGTAAAACAAAACATATTCTTGTCAAATACCATTTTGTAATACATGTTATTAATGAAGGTGGAGTGGTTATTGAAAAGGTCCACACTCAAAATAATTGTGCAAACATGCTCACGAAACTAGCCACATTATAGAGTTTGTGGTGGTGCTTGGATTCTCTTGGCTTATAGGAAATGTGATGAATAAACAATAGGAAATGTATTAGGTAAATTCTTTCCATGGTTGAAATTTTTGAAACATGTGACAACCATTTCCCACAAATGTGGATCTAGCATCTTCCAAACTCCTTTTATTTTGGCTTCGGTTGAGACCAATCAACTTAAGTTAGAGTATGCATAGGGGTGTAATTAATTGGTCAGTTTTATGTAAATCTGTAATACGTGGTTTAAATCGATCTAAGCTCGTAGAATCAAAACAATATAAGTGAATGTGAATAATGGTTGTAATTAAGTTGTTGTAATCTCCATTTTGAGCATAAGAATACCAATATTGTTTTCCCCGTGGATGTTTTCTCCATATAGGGTTTTGCCACGTAAATATCTATGTCAATTGTGTGATTTCCATTATTTTTTTATGTTTTCATTGATCTCTGTTCGATTTAATGCTTCTTCATACAACATAAATATGAGTTTTTATTAAAAGAATTTGAAAAAAATGTTATATTTTTTTTATTTAAAATTATTTTTTTAAAGATAAAATATATCGATTCATTATTTAATAAAAATAATAATAATAATTGTTACATGAAAGAAACTATGCATTATATGGGTAGATTAGTATAGATAGCATGAGGAATTTCTCTAAGAGTAGTTATTGTTTATAAACACATTCTGTGTAGGGAGATGATGAGGAACACATTTGATCTAAAATGAAACCTAATCCAAATAATAAAAGAAATGAGATATTCTAGTTTTATTCAACTACCCACAGGCATTTTTATAGATTTATAAAAGGCCAACAAAATAATTTCTTAATTGTGCATGCATTTCAAAGACTAGAAAGAAACAAAAATAACTAAATGCACGTAGCTTAGAGGCCTAAGAAATGATAAACAATGCTTATATGCATGAATCTCAAAGGATAAAAGATGCAATGGAATATATATGAATTATGTTTGGAATCTAAAGAGGCCTTGCCAATTGTTTTGCATGAATAGTGAAGCATCCTTCTTGGGAGGAATTCTCTTAGGTTCCATATCAGTTCCTCGTAATTTGGATTTGAAGAATCATAATTTTCTTGTCAATTAAGGAATCCTTATATGGGGAAGAAAATGACTAGAAGAAACCTCCCACAAAGTTTATTGTTGGATATGTTAATGTTGAGTGTTGGGTTGCAACAAGAGCTAGCATTGTAGGGAAATTGGTACTAGTTTTCCAAATTGAGTGTTGATCACATAGGGGATACGTCCATAAGTATTATGTATAGATAGAAATTCCAGAAAGATATTAAACCCAACAAAGAAACACTATGTTGGAACAAGTGTGCTATATTTTTGGGGACACATATCTAGTTGTGAGAACAACCATGTGCAATGTTGCAGCCTATAGATGAGGTGAGGCATGAAATAATTCCAACCATAGAGGTGGATACTGGAGAAGCACTAGTGGGATGTGTATACACAAGTATTGCATATTGTTGAATATACATATATAGTATGTTGTCACAAACCCTAAAATTGCACCCAAAAAAAAATCCTTTTTATTTATATTTTAATGCCGTAAGTTCATTTTTATATTCATGTGTGAATAATTATATCTTAATTTATTGTTTGTATGAAGAGAGGACTTGTCATCCATCCAACATAAACTTCAACTATGATAATCCTAGAATCACATCCTTACGATAAGGTGATATGTTAATGTTAACATGTGTTTCTTTTTATTTAACTAGGATTAAATCGTAAGTCTTGGACCCAAGTCCTACACCATGAATAAACTAGACATATGTATCTAGATTTGAAAATGTGTTAAGAAAATAATGATGTGGTTTTCTTTTGTTTCTTACCCTACTTTTATAAGGTGAAGTGATTATTAAAAGGGCGCACATTCCTAACACACTACTACATGTGATGTGGGATAACATTAAAAGGCACAACCTATGTTAAACCCATTATGTAAGATTAATATGTGATTATGGGAGTTACGAGGTATTAAGAGGCTACATTTGAATGGATGAAAAATTAGAGAGTTAAGACGTTGTTTTAAATGAGGTTTTATTTTATCCTTAGACGTTACCTTTGAGTTGACAACGCAACCACAAAAATTTAATGTTGAAGAAAGGATTTAATTCTTTTTATAGAAGAGAAGGTGGATCCTAGCCCTACATATTTACTCCTCATGATCCACAATGTTAAAATAAACTCTTAGGGTTTTTATGTTGAAATCAGTGTAGTTACTCAATCATGCAGGTTTTTGTTCTTTGTTCACTGTGGTGGTTGCTTGGTGGTTTTTATATAGACCTCCTTGCTACATGGTTGTTCTTTATTTGCCTTTAAATTTCCTCCAGACATGGCTGCTAGAGATTTGTTCCGTTAATGAACAAATTATGTAGTTCTATCATTGTTTTGTCCGCCATTTTGCTCAAGCTCCTTCTTCTGCATATTCTTAGCTATCTATTTTTCCTTGTATGGTAAGGTGAAAGGTTCCTAGTGTTCCTCCCTTTAGTTGTTGATGGAGGAGATTCCTAAGCCAACAAGGGTAGCAAAAAGAAGAGGTAAAAATTTTGTTTAATTTTCAAAAATCTTTTCTATTTGAATTTTTGCATGTAATAGAGGAAACAATAAATCTCATGTTTTTTGGTTTGTGCAAGGTAGAGAAAAATAATGGAGAGATTGGAGGATAAGAACCCTCGACTCTCTGAGCATTTCGCTAAAGGTAAAACTCTCTGCCAAGTCTGTATTTATCAAAATTTAATTTGACTTTAATATATATATATATATATATATATATATATATATATATATATATTTCTCTGTGTCATAGGTGAGTCAAAGAGGACCAAGGAGATGGTAACTTCGTTGATTGGACGAATTGAGAGTAGGCTCTGGCCTCACGATTATGGCCAAAAATTAATTTCAAAGGTAAGAATCATGTTTTAAAATACATAGGGTTTAGTGTTTTAAATTTTTTTCTCCTAATTATAGATGGAATGCTTCATTTTGCAGAGTTATGTGTTGGGATTAGTTGATTGTTTACCCGAATTTCCTTTAAACATCTAAATGAGGTTGAAAGGTGGTGAAAGGGGCCATAGATGAGAAGCGGCGGGGTTTACTTCGTGCTATGTAATCCATTACTTTGTTCTGAGGTGAGAAAAAAATTATCCTATACCTTTTAGTATGAAAGTCATGTTTAAATTACCTCCAAGCAAACAAACATTTGCAGGCATGTGTGCATGTACCAAATATTATGTAGCTTCTTCATTTAAATGATGGATCTATTCTACAAAAACAATGTATGCTTCTTTTATTACAAGCCAATTGGAAGATATCATGGGTTTAACCTACTTGGAGTGTGGAGAAAAGGGCTTCTTGGCCTCTTTACAAATTTAAGATAAGTTAGAAAATAATTTTGGGCCTAATAAATGATTTGTGACTAGAAAATTCCATCATGGTTTTATAAAAGGAGACTATAGGGTATTTTTACATTTAATCTAAAATATTGGTACTCAAACATCTTGATTTTGATAATAAGGTTCTTATTTATATATTAAATGTTGGTTATGACTTTAATGAAATATTTGTTTGGATGGAAGCAGGTTCCACAGACTGTAAAAACTAAAGCTTCTCTTAATTGAACTCTTGTTTAAACTCTTAGTTTGTTGTACTACATTCTTTTGATCTTTAAGTTAGATTATTGTTCATATTTGTTATTTCTTTGATATATATAAAAAAATGAAACAAAGGCTTGTAATAACATATATGTTTTTTCTTTTTTTCTAAAAAAATAAGATCTCTATAGAAATCCTCTTGGCCCTAAAATTTCATACGTGCTACAATAACTAAATTTATGTGATTTTTGTTGATAAATGTTTTAAATTAAAAAATATATAAACAAGGGTTTTCCTAAGATAAAACGATCCAGTGTATAAAATAATAAAAGGAAATCTCTTTTAACTAACTACTATGCACAAGAATTTTATAAGTGAGGAAAATAAAAACAAGAATGTAAGAATTTAATGATTAACTTCAATTTATAAACAGTTTTAGGATTTCAATAAAGTTAATAATATTTTTCCAGAATATA
>LPNX010051034.1:32974-61155 GCA_001517045.1 Pseudotsuga menziesii
AACCAAATTTACTTGCTCTAGAATCCCCGAGCTTGTTTGTTGAACCACATGGGAAAGTTATGATCAATGCAAAATATTTTCATCAATATATCATTTAACCTCCATCGCAAGTCTCCTTCTTATTCGATGAAAATAATACTTTATAGTATTTTTCCTAAGTCTTGGTCATTATGAGCTACCTGCTCATTAATAGTCCACAAGGAGTCTCGGCCTGATTTTTGGGGAGATGCCTCCTACATCACTTGAGATTTTTACTCAATAGTATTTGACGTATACCATTTCCCATTGTGGGTTAGCAAACACTCTTTTATCAGACACTTCAGTTCCGACTTGTCTCAATTATTTAATTAATAATAATAATAATTCCATTACATTTATTTTGTATTTATTTGTCAAAATATAAAAAATAAAATTGAAGTATTTAACAATTTAATAATTGCTTGGTGTATTACATACACCTCCCTTTAAAGTTAACACCTTCCTGAGTGTTATTATTTATTCGTCCTTTTATAATTCCATTATTTCATTCTGAAATAGAACAGAATATGCTTCTCACATATTACTTTCCAATTCCCAAGTGGACTCCTCTGGACTAAGGTGCTTCCATTGCATGTTTCCTTGTCCGATCGTACTTTTCCAAAGAAAACGTTCTCTTATGTCGAGAATATGTTCCAGTTCCACTTGAAATTATCCTTCAGATTCCATATGTATAAAATTCCAGACAATCACATGAGTAGCATCATGAACGTATTTCTTTATAATTGAAATATGAAAAACATTATGTACTTTTAATGTAGGTGGTAATTCTAATTAATAGCCATTGGTCCAAATGTTTCTAAAATTTCAAATGTTCCACAATACCTAGGTGCCAATTTTGAGTATTTTCCCATTCTTAGGGAACTTTTTCTGGGTTTCACATTTACATAAACAAGATATCCTACCTAAAATTCTCATGGATTTTTTTTTAAGTCAGTATAATCTTTTTTCTATCTTGGGTAACCTTCAAATTATGTTGTACCTGTTTCATTGTTAGTTTGATATCTTTCAATATTTCAGGTCATAACATTAGTGTGTTGATGGGGTTTCTCCAATAAATTGGAGAATTACACTTTCATCCATACAATATCTCAAATGGACTTAATCTAGCTAAGGCTTGAAAGTGGTTATTATATGCAAACTCTACAAGATGCATATAATCTTCTCACTTACCTAGTTTATCCATTACTTACATTCTAAGCATGTCTTCCAATACATGATTTACCCTTTATGTTTTTCCGTCGATCTGAGGATGATATGTAGTACTAAAATTTAATTGTGTGCCTAAACCTTTAAATAAAGATTTCCAAAATTTCCCTATAAATTTAACATCTCTATCTGAAATTACTAGTTTTGGTACACCATGCAATCTAAAAAAAAAATTTCATAAAAATATCAACAATATTAATAGGTTTACATGTAGATTTTACTAGAAAAAAGGTGGTTTTTCTTACTAAGTTTATCTACCACAACCATGATTGAGTTGTTTTGCTAAACATTTTTCAGTAACCCTGTTATGAAATCCATACTAATAATTTCCCATTTCCATTCTAGAATAGGTAATGGTTGTAACGATCCAAATGGATGTTGAAGTTCAACTTTTACCTATTGACATTCAATACATTGAGCTAAATATTATGTTACTTATTTTTTCATGTTAGGCAAGAATAAATCCTTCCTTGTCATGGTAATCATTTTTTGATATCCACGGTGTCCTGAATAAGCTATTTTATGCAATTCATCCATAATAATTAATTTAATTTCTTCTGAATTAGGTACATAGAATCTTCTTTGGTGTAATAATAACCCCTTTTTATTCAGAATAAAGTTTGTTTTTACTCGATTTACTTCATTTTATGTTGTCTTCTCTTTTAATTTATGGTAATATTTATCATTTTTTCCTACATTTTTTAACTTATCTTCTAAATCTCTTTCATATCTACTGCTTGTAGTTGCATCTAGCAGATTTGCATGATGACTTAAAACATCTGCCATCTTATTCTCTTTTTCTTTTATATCTTTTATTTCAAAATCATATTCGCTTAAGAAAGATAACCATGTAGCTTGTATAGCATTAAGATTTTGTTTATCGAATAAGTATTTTAAACTTATATTGTCACACATTAACAAAAATCTCCTCCCTATGAGATATTGTCGCCACATTGTAAGTGCGTGAATGATAACATTTAAATCTATATCATGAGTAGCATAATTATTTCGGCGTTCCTTAAGCTTCCTAGACTCATAGGATATAACATAATTTTCCTGAATTAATACTCCACCTAAACCTTCTTTTCATGTGTCTATACATACAATAAAATCTTTGTATGGATCACAAGTTTTATAATAGGAGATGTTGTTAATAATTATTTTAATTTATTAAAAATTTCTTCGCATTTTTCATTCCAGTCAAATTTATTAACTTTCTTTTGTAATGAAGTTATAGTATATGCTATCTTAGAAAATACTTCAATGAATTTACGATAATATCCATTAATCCCCATAAACGATCGTATATCATTTACGTTCTTAGGAACATGAGATTTCATGATAGCTTTGCTTTTATCAGGATCTACTAATATTCCATCCTTAGACACTACATGTCCAATATATTGGATTCTATATTTGAAAAAATCCCATTTGCTAAACTTAGAAAATAATTGGTGTTCCCTCAAAACTTATAGAATTATTTTTAAGTGTTCTTCATGTTCTTGTTTATTTTTAGAATAGATTAATATGTCGTCGATAAATATGAATACAAATTTATGTAAGTTATAAAACTCATAATGACCATATCTAGTTATAAAAGTAGTTTTAAAGATATCTTCATCTTTAATTTGTACTTGATGACATCCAAATCTCAAGCCTTTTTTTTGAAAATATTGTTGCCCCTCGAAACTGATCAAATAATCGTCGAGACACGGAAGAGGATATCGATTTTTAATTATCATTTTTTTTAGTTGTCTATAATCTATACATAACCGTAAAGTACCATATTTTTTCTTTATAAACAATACTGGTGCACCCCAAGGGGAAACACTCGGTCGAATGTATTTTTTATCGATTAATTATTGTATTTGTGATTTTAACTCGGTAACTTCTAATATTTTCATACTGTTGGGAGCCTTTGATGATGGTACCACCCCTGGTACCAAACCAATTGTAAACTCTATATCTCTTTTCGGAGGTAATCCAAGAATATCATCCATAAATATACTTTTAAATCCCTTAAAAGTTGGTACGTCTTCTAAATAAATTTTATTATTTCTTCTATCGTCCATTATGTAAAATGAAAAAAAAATGCAGCCTTTACAAACATACTTTTTCATTTGTAAATTTGAGGTTTCTCTTATGGTGACTTTCGTGGGAATCTCTTTTACAACAATAGTGTTACCTTTATAATCCAAAACTGAGAATTTCTTAACATAATAGTTTAAAATAACTCTATGTTTCTCTAACCAATCCATTCCTATCAGTAATTCATAAGCTCTTAAAGCTAGAATATTTAAATCAACATGCATTTTAAAACCATTCATAATAAAATCATAATTTTTCACGAAGCTAGTTACTTTTCTCTTTGTGTCTGTAGCAAGTTGAACTAACCAAGACTTTTCAAATTTATCTTGCTGCAACCTGTATTGCTTTACAATTCTTGGTGAGATATAAATTAAACTTCCATATGGATAAATTAATATAGAAATTGGTTTATCTTTTAACATACCTTCGATTTCAACCATAGATGTTTAATGATCTACTTGTCAGTTCTCCAATGTTGTATTGATTTTGGGCATGCTCCTTCGTATATCCTCCATAGTTGTACCTTCTTTAATTGTATGCTCATTATAAGACCTTTCCTTCTTACATGACAATGTTTAAAATAATGTGGTTCGCCACATTCCCAATATTTTAATGGTTCCCTTTGCGAGGTATTTTTAATAAAAGAAGTGGGTACTTCCATTTCTTTTATTGCTGCGAGATTCTACTGTTTATCATTTTTAAAATTATTCTGTTGATATCCTCGATAATTATTTCTATAATTCTTATACAAGTTAGTACCTTTCTTTTTCTGTTAAAAAATTTCACGTCTTTTATTTTTCCAATAAGGTATATTCTCTCGTTTTCTTTTGTTTTGCTCATAGCATAAGTTTTCTTTTTTCATGGCATCTCCCCGATTTTTCAAATTATCATATTTGATTCTCTTTTTAAACATAAGAGGTAAAAAACTAAAGAAACATTGATTTTTTGGTTTTTCATCAATAATGTAGGGTACATAAAGTAATAAACTTTAAAATTTGCTGCAAAGTTCCTTCATTATCATTACACCTAATCGTAATTCATAGAATTCTTTCTTTTTTTCCTCATAATATTGTTCCCATAAATTTTTTCTTTTATTTTTTTTCTTAAAATTTTTCCAAGTTACATAACATTCTTTAATGCTTTTCACCTTTTTGATGTCTTGCCACCAGATATAGTCTTTGTCATTTTTTCTTTTAGTTCATAAGAATAATTAGAGATATGGAAGTACTTTTTCATCGTAGATAGCCAACCATTTGCTTCTTCTCCTTTTTCAATTTCTTCATTAAACATAGGAAGTTTGATATTTTTAAATTCATCGTTAATCTCTTCACACTAGGGATTCACTTTGTTGAGCAATATCTTATCACGTTCATTCATAAAGGGGTTTTTTATTATTATGAAAAGTAAGGTCAATATATTGTAGGTATTAGGGGAAGGAGAATTGGGTATGGGGGGTTTATAGGTATTGGTTAGCTATAAAAGGGGTTTCTGGTAAAAATAAGGAATATATGCTAAAAAAAGAGGATTTTAATTGGAAAAATGTATTGGTAGGGGGGCTCAAGAAAATGACTTTTGTAAGTAATTATCAACATGTAGTGAAATTAGAGATATTATTTAATATCCCATGAAGGAATGCGCTATGCCATGGTTTCACTAAGTGAATACCCTGTGTATCTTCATAAGGTGTATATTTATTTTCTTGTTGATTATTATCGCTATTTTCACTAGAATCTTTGTATTTTTCCTTACTGCATTTAGCTGATTCTTCACTTGAATATTTTGTCTCGTGATTATAAAATTATAATTGTCTTACCTTGCGTTTATAAGGTGTTGTTCTCTCCATGTTTAGTTCGGGTTTGAAACCCACCTAGAACTGAAAAATAAATATTTTTGTTTATTTGAGAAAACCTTATGTTAAAATTATTGAAAATTTTTTTATGACCAAACTGGTCAAGGATGATTGTAATTGAATATTTATTTTATTTAAATAATTAAATGGAGAGATGCCTATCCAAATGAGACTGTTGAAAGAGTGTTCACTGACCCACTAATAGGAATGATCAGTTGTAAAAGGATAATTGACAAGTGGCAGTACTAGCATTTCACTTTCTAGATGTCATTAGAGGAAATTTCAACTCAAAATGGGACTCCTAAGAAAAATTAATAAAACAATAGTTAAAATAATAAAATAACATTTATTAATTTCAGAGGAAGAAAAGAAAAAACTACTTTTTTGTTTGTATTTTTGACATATGTCCCTATGCTTTTACTCAAATTTCGATCGGGAGAGCTCGTTGGATGCATAATTAAATTCTGCATCCAACGAGTAATGTAATCATCACATTTTTTTGTTATTTCTTGTTTTTGGGGTAGCGAGGCCCATCAAAAGTATGCTGAGTGAATACTTGTTGGATGCGGAATTTAATTCCGCATCCAAGGAGCTCTACCGATCGAAATTTGAGTAAAAAAACCGAGATATATATCGAAAATGTGAAGAAAAAAGTAGCTTTTTTTACGATACCTATCCCTTTATATTAAAAATTTGTTTAATACCTATACGGTATTTAAAATTTAAATAAATTTCATTGGCTAACACATGATGACATGGAATTTGTACTAGAGTTAAAAGGCCCATTTTGAGTTGAAATTTCCTCTAATGTGTAAGAAGAAAAATCCCTAAAAAAGTGGTCATGGTCCCTAAGAAGAGGAACTAAGAGGGTGGCTCATTTAATTTCAAAACTAGCCCAAAGACCTAGGAAATCTTATAAATACCATCGAATTGAGAAGGAGGCTCACTACATTATTTTTTCCAGTGAATGAACCTTTTGTTTGCTGCAAACTAAATAGTCTAGCACACAAGGAATTCGATGAGGGGATAGCTAAAGTGAATTATTTAGTTAAGTATGTTATTGAGGGCTAAGTTTCTAAAAGTTCTTGTGTACTGCTACACAACATATTCATCCTAGTGGTTCAGCGAATAGGCTCGAGGGTCCTAAGCAAGAATTCTTGGATTCTTCAGGTGACAGTTGGTTGGAGTGGTCTCTTTTGGGTGGTTGTCCCCCTTCAGTGGTTTTATCTAGGTTCTAAAACTGTTTCGTTTATTATCTATGATTTTAATTTAAATATGTATCTAGAAATACAGGAATGCTGATGGATTTCTAAGTTAGAACAAATTAAAAGGAATCCTAGTTCTTTCATTATTGTTTCATGAAGTATGCTTCAGTTTCACAAGAATTATTATTTAAAACAACCGTTTTATTAGTAGAAATTTTCTTAAGGAAATATAATCATTTTTTTTGAATTGATTACCCTAGATCTTTTATGTTCATTTCATTACAATAAACAGAGCTAGTTCTAGCTAGAATAAAATTTATGACATTCATATAATCGTATTATGGATTAAGTCTTACTCTATAAAGAATATATATGTATATACCATAGCATTTATATACTCATTAATGATTCCTTAAATCATTCTTTCCCCAAGTTTAATTAAATAAGAACTTAAAAAAAGAACTTACCAATGAACTTAAACCAAAACAAAATCAATATATATCTATATGCTAATGACCTTATGACTCATTTTGTATTATATATATAGTAATCAAATTGTCCAAACCTAATAGAGCTAAAAATACTTTGTCCTCATGAACCAAAACCCTAATTACAATATACTGTAACTAAGCTTTAAAAATAAAAAGTAATTAAACTAGGTTATCCAGTCAAATCTTGTCGAAGGTATTTGGCTAAAACAAACAAAGTTTCAAATAAAGAGGCATTATGGCCCAACCAAAATGCAAATATTTCTTTCCAACATAAAATACTAAGTCAAGGATGTTAGCAGGCCGCAACCCTTGTTGCAGGCCCGCGAACATTATGATCCTCTATGAATCCTTTTAAAACAATCAAACAATAAAATTAATACTCAAGATGCACAACAATGCTTGCAGTTTCATTTCCTTCTCATCAATGCATCATGGCTTAAATTCCTTAAATTCCACTTTAACATAAACTATTTTTCTTTCTTTAAAAACTATAATTTTCAGAACTCGAGTGTGAACCCTATAGGGATTGTTACATCTACAAGTAGAAAACCAATTGTATAAATTGTGTAAAATGTTAATCCATCTACGGTTAACAAAAAACGTCTCATGACACAAAGGGAGAATATCCCATTAATTACCATGATAGAGAATTTCTTTGTATTGTACAAAACAAAAAATAGAGAAATGGCCTCTTGTCCTTAAAATTACAAATTAACTACTATATTATCCATGTATGGCCTCATAGATTTAAAAAAATATTAATAGAAAAATAGGCTACAGAGTTATAACAAAAACGACATTGAAGAACCAAATAAACTGTGCATTTACAAGACAAAAACCCTTTACGGTAGTTTTATAAAAACAACAACACTTTAACAAGATCTAGAGAGACTGTCAGAATGACTGCTCAAAACACTCCTTAAAATATCTAGAACTTTGTCATAATAATAAACACATTATAGGATGAATGAATCATAGGAAAAAACCAAAGGAGGTTACCATTGTTAACGCCAAAGAAAACCAAAAAAAATCCAAGGCCAAGAGATCATTGGTCAAGCCATGGTTTCACAAGCCACAGAGCCATGAGGAAGATAGGGGATAGGTATTACCAGGACCAAAACACCTTCAAATGCTAATACCATTAAATACCCATCGCAGTAATGCATATTCAAACCTCCTACACATGAAACTTTTACAGAGGTCAAATAAAAGTTTTCATACATGAATTTTGAACAACCATATGCAAGCTTTAGAAAAGACTTACCCAGTAATTTTTTTCTGTAAGGGGATTCTAAAGAAGTAAAAGCTTCACTATGAGTGTTCTTCCATCGTCTTGAACCATAGCCACCCGAGAGATAGTGTTATTACCAATAGTCTTGTACAACACGTTTTTGATGCATACACTTTAATTAGTCGGGAGTATGAGATCGATATCCTGAAGGCTAAAGGATGAGGATAAGAGCTTGGCTCCCTCTCCTCCTCACCACAGAGAAAAAACTAAAATGAAACAATAGACAGGTAACATAATTCAAGGGTCAAGAAAAACCTTAGGTATTTTCGAGGGATGAACATGCTTTACAGCTGGTGTATTAAATCCATCATGTGGCTTGTACTTCGTTTCATTAAAACCAATCTTCAACATCAAATTGTTTTAATTTATCCAAACCTTGGTTACCTTGTTTATGTCATAAAATGTTGCTGTTACATGCATGCACTATCATATGGAAAAGATAATCCTTATCTTTTCTTTTCTTTTCTTATACTCTTTCTTAGGGTTTTGTATAGTCTAGCTTAGGACCTTTTATATCTAGGAGGATGTAATCCTTCATCGTCACTACCTGCAAGAATTTCATAAGGGTTTCTTTATCCATATGAGCTAAGTAAGACCCATAACCCACCTTTCCCAGCATCTAATTAGGGATATTTAGTTTTCAAATGAAAACATAATCAACAATCACAACAACTTTAGTGGACAGAAGATAAACATGACATTTCTTTCATAAATTGACATCAACAAAAATAGTGTCGACATGAAGATAAGTCACATAATAATATTGTCGGAATATGTCATTTATATGCATTTGTTAAACAATTTCAAACATGAACTAAAGAATATTCATATTTATGGATTTAAGACTAAACATGCTTGGAGGTTTTTCATGGTTGTGTTAAAGTGAGAAGTTAAAACATGATATAGATCTCATTATTCTTTTACAATTGCAATTAAGACTCTATTTAAATTATTTATTTATTTATTTATTTATGAAATTTGGAGATGTTACATGTGGTATGAGAGCATGGTTTCCAAACACTAGGCCCAATTGGCTCACTCACATGAAAACATGAAACAAAATATACTGATCATGTTTTTAAAATATTTATGTACAGAAATATCAATTGTATTTTGCAGGAAATGGAAGGAATTGAAGCATCTGCTGAAAATGGATCCCATCACAATAATCTAGACACCATTTATGTGGAATTAAATAATAAACCCTCATAGTTACTTCAAACAGTGAAAGAGCTAAAGGATGAACTACAAACTGTGAAAGTAGATAATGAAATAATTTTAGAACTAAATCAGATTTTACTAGACAAAATACACAACAGAGGTAAAGATAAAAGAAAGGAGTAAGAAACTGACTCTAGAATAGTATGATACAATCACAAGGGTAAGAAATTAAAATTTTCTGATAGTGAAAGTAAATATTCTTGGGGAGTTA
Source organism: Pseudotsuga menziesii (assembly GCA_001517045.1). NCBI lineage: Eukaryota > Viridiplantae > Streptophyta > Pinopsida > Pinales > Pinaceae > Pseudotsuga > Pseudotsuga menziesii. The sequence goes on from LPNX010051034.1 coordinate 42,576, forward strand.
AAGTAAGGTCACATAGAGGAAGGTATAAATCCACAAGTGAAATTAGTGAAACCGACTGTAGTCCTAGAAAGAGGAAGTATAAACCTTATTAAGAGATCTCACGACAATTTAAAAATGTAAAACCTCCCATGTTTAATGGAGAAGTGGGAAAGGGTGAAGAGGCCGAGGCTTGGTTATCAACGATGAAAAAGTAATTTCAGATTTGTAACTACTCTGATAGACTAAAATCTTGGATGGCTATCTACAACCTATGTAACATCTCCAAAATTACAAAATAAAAAATAATTGTATTATATATATACATCCATAATTTCATAGAATAGATAGCTTTATATGGTGTTCCAACTTAAGGACAAACATACGCTAACCAAACAATTTGTAACAAAAAATGTATCTGGTCCTTTTTATTTTATTATAAGGATTCCTTTCAAAACAACTATTATGTGACTGGTTATTAAGTTGTTACTATACCTCTTCAATATATGGAAGTATCATAATTTTTCGTAAGCTACAGTTGGTTTTTTTGTTGTTTATGTTTCCCCTTTGGTTTTGCACACTAGAGAACTCTTTAAAGGGAGAGATTAGGGCAAGAGGATTCATGTCTTACTTAGCTCAAGTGGGTAACACAAATCTGTGTGTAACCATTGTGTAGGTGTTGACGGTGGAGGGATAGAACCCTATGTAAAAGTTCCTAAGATAAGGCTTAAATGCCTATACTTATCAAATGACTAGCTCTTGACAAAACCAAAGAAACTTATTCTTTCTAGGAGAAGAAACACATGACCATAAAAAAAGATATAAAGGCATTGAGGTGAGGTAAAGGTGTAATTCGATCCATAAATAAAAAAATTATAGTTTGGGTCTTTACTTAGACCATGGTGGAATAAATAGATCCTTGGAAACATATGTGAGTGCATGCATAACCTAAGGTATGAAGGTATCGCTCCAAAAGGATTCAAGGGATTTTCCTTGGACTATAAAGTTTGGGTTTAGATCATATGGCATCTGTTGTTCATGTGACTATGTAACTAATCTAGTTGTTCACAAATTAATTTGTTAATTCATAAACCCTAGGGTGTAATGCACCTCGTTGAACGTGTTTGTATTTTCGATGAAGCTCTGTATTGGGATCATTTTTCTCTATTCGAACCCTTCAACCTATGTCTTCTCGACTAGTTAGCTATTTTGTGCAAAAATGATGGTGGACGAGCCGAGGTTTTTGGCACTAGACACCTTTTAGCCCTATCCAAGAGAGAATAATGTGTTGGTGTTGTTATGTTTCCTCGAGAAGGTAACAGTTGTGTTCAAACACTTTATTTGGTTACAGAATTATATGTAGAGAGAGGTAAGATCTTCCTTTGTACTTTGTATTAATATTTTTCTTGTGTCATAAAGAAGTTTCATAAAATCATTGTTTTACCCCTATAGTTGTATGTGTCAGAGGCATTCCAGAACGGTTCTTTGCATGTATTTGTTCCTTGTAGGACCATGTGTTGACCTGAGTTCTCATGGCATGGTATGGATGTCATATCTGCATTTTCTATATGTGAAAGTGGTAATTTCCATTTGGTATAGCCATGAGGCTCTTACATTGGAAATGTGATGGAGAAATACTTCGACCGTGGATTTGAAGTGACAGTTCTATGTTTTGTTTAGTGACAGTGTTTATATTTTGTTTTATGATGTAAAATGAATAGTTGTATGATTCTCACTCCACAAAGTTTGTTGTTAAGGAAATAATAACCTGTGAGGGATTTTTTATGGTGTATTTATGACTTTTTTTATCAGTGCTATAGTGTTTGTTTGAAATATGAAACTAAATAGTCCAAAGGGCCAATATCCATTTAGTTTTCTTGAGAAAAGGCCATTAGGCCACTATCCAAAATGATTCTACTTGTTAAAGACGATTATTGTTTTTAAAAGAGTTACTAAGCTGAGAGGTCGTTGCTATGTTTTATTTATAATGTAATGTATAGGTGAAATGACTATTATGGGATTCGAATATGGGATTCGATCTTTAGTTTCCTGGAAGAAAATGTGAGTGGTTAAACAAACCGTGAGGCTACTGTGAAGTTGATTCAAGGTTTTTACTATTTTATATTTATTGTTAATCCATAAGGATGTTGCGATAACTCTTGTATGTTTTAAAGGTAGTTGATAATACTAAAGGGGCCTTTTGTTTGTCACTAGCACCATGACCTATCAATAATATCGATTTAGTATGTTTATCAACATTTTTAAGTTTGTTTATCCTATATGTAATAAGGTTCTTAGTTTGTGAGGGCATAACTCAGCTGTAGATTGGAATTTGACTTATATATATACAATGTAATGTGTAAGGTTTGGGAATAACATAAGGTTTTGCTACTGATTTCAATTCACTGCTCAATGTTTACTTTTGTAAGATATTATAATATATTTATATGCTACGTGTAGCCTCTTTCTCCCATGTTATAGATTCGAACCCTCTGTTTTGTTTTTAAAATTTGTTTTAAACACCCTTAAGTAAAATAAGTGTTCCCGTACGACCATTTAAGAGATTATTTGTTTTGGTTGAGTTACAACACTTCATTGTTTTATAAATCCTGTAGAAGTTTAAATGTACTTTGATGTGTTAGTTTTTAAATAGTATAATATATATATATATATAATCTCTGAGCAATTATAATGATTGGCAAAGATCTCACTTAAAACTCTAAACCTGAATTTAACTTATGTACATAAACGTAATATTACTAATTTGATGTATCATAACTAGTACTTGATGAGTGTTAGTTTTTCAACATTAAGCTAGCATTATTAGGATCTTTAACTGTGAGAATAAAAAGTACATAAATCAAACACAAGAGACAATGAACACAATGTTTTTCCTCGGGGAAACCATAAATGGAAAAAACCGTGCAACTTCCTCAGAGATAGAATCAACACCAAAATAGAAAATCCCAAAATAGTAAGTGATATCCCGACAGTAGTAACCTTCTTCTTATCTATCCCTAGTGTCTTATCCTTCCTCAACTATGCGCTACACTTGAGTGTGTATGTGATGTGTGCTAAATAGAGAAGTCACCTTTCTATTTATACTAATCCCGACATGACTAAAACCCTTCTAGGGCTGACCTCTACTAGGAGAGTCTAATAACCCTAGTGCCCCAAAACTGCAAGGACTTTAACCCTTAGATAATCGGAGGGTTACCCACTATGACTTGACATGACTTGTTTAGATTATAGATCCTCTCGATCAGAACATCGGGGCATGACAACATGACTCAATTACATAATAGATACATCCTGGAATAAACATCGGGTTACAAGACATAAGATACATAGATGAATACATTCTGAAAATACAAATACATCAACACTCCCTCTTAACTAGGAATGTATTCTTTCGACACAATTTTCAACACTGGTCTTCTTCTCTACATGAACTAGATCATCTCGTCATCTTCAAGTCTTCTTAGTCTTCTTAGTCTTCTTAGTCTTCGAGTATTATTCGTATTCGAGTCTTCAAGTCATCTTCTTCTTCAAGTCTTCTTCATCACAGGATCTGCATCATCATGACTACTAGCTCATCACTACTGGATCATAACTCAATCTGGATCGTCATCAAGTATGGATCATCTCATCTGGATCACTTGATCTGAATCATCGAGTCTGGATCATCATCACAACTGGATCGTCACTTGATCTGGATCATCATCAAGTTTGGATCATCTCATCTAAATCACTTGATATGGATCATCATCATATGATATCTCATAATGGTGCTATCTCGATTCTTCTCATCACAAGAAGTTCTACAGGATCAATCCTGTAGGCCTACCCTTCATGTAGGTATTCATTAGCTCTTATATCTGACACTTAAGTCAGAATGGCCCACCCAGCTCTTACATCTGACCTCATCTTGTCAAAAAGGCACGCCTAGCACTCACATCTGACCTCATCCTGTCAAAAAGGCCCAACACTCACATCTGACCTCATCTTGTTAGAAAGGCTCAGCACTTATATCTGTCCATGTGCAAGCACATCGCATCGAAAAGGCTCTGCATTTACATCCAACCTCATCCTGTCAGAAAGGTACAACACTTATAGTCGACCATGCTCAAAATCACCACATCAAAAGGGCTCAGCACTTACAATCCAACCATGCACAAAGCACCACATCGAAAAGGGATCTACACTTACAATCCAACCATGCACGAAGCACTGCATTGGAAAGGGCATGCACTCACATCTAATCATGGAGGAACTAATCCTACCATCGCATCATAATGGCCCCTAGTCCCAGACTGAGATACCTGGTAACTGACCAGGTTCCTCCATTCCCAGAATGGCAGTTGCCCTTACATCTGAACTACTCATCAGAATGGCCAACACTCACATCTGACATGGGAGGAACTTAATCCTTTAGCCATGAAAAAATGGTTCATCCCTTACATCTAATGAAGAGGGATTACATCTCTCTATCCCATCAGAATGGATTCTCAGTCCTAGACTGAGTTTTCTTGGTAACTGACCAGGTGCCTCCATTCCCAGAATGGCAGTTTCCCTTACATCTGTCCTACTCAACAAAATGGCTAGCAGTCATATATGACATGGAAGGAACCAATCCTCTCACCATGACAGAATGGCTCAGCCCTTATATATAACCTACTCATCAGAATGGCTCTGGATCTCAGCACTCATATCTGACATGGAAGGAACCAATCCTCTCACCATGACAGAATGGCTCATCCCTTGCATCTGATCATGGAAGGAACCAATATTCTCACCATGTCAAAATGGATATGGGTCTCGTCACTTTCTCTTGGAGGAAACCTCGATCTGGAGAACACCAAGATTCTCCCTAAAGTACTCAAACTTTATCCTAGCCAATGGCTTTGTCAATACATCAGCTATATGTTACTCTGTCACAACATACTGGAGCATCATTGCTCCCCTTTGCACCATATCCCTAATACAGTGATACTTGATCTCAATATGCTTCGACTTGTCATGGAACACTAGATTCTCTGACAACTTCATGCAACTCTGGTTGTCACAATGTATAAAAGTAGCATCCAACTAGAGATCAAATATATTAGACAGTATCTTTCTCAGCCATACTGCCTCACAACTACCTAAACAAGTTGTGACATAATCTGCTTCAATTGTACTCAGTGCCACATAGGATTGCTTCCTGCTAAACCAAGAGATCACACCGAATCCCATACTAAAGCAACATCCTGAAGTTCTCTTCCTATCAATGGCACTGTCTGCCTAATCTGAATCAACATAACCCTCCAGGTTAATCTTCTGATTCACCTCGTACTTGAGCCCATAATCAACTGTACCCATCAAGTACCTCAGAATATGCTTTACAGCAATCAAGTGAACATTTCTCAGATCTGTCAAGAACTGGCTCAAGGTGTTCATAGCAAATAAAATGTATGGTCTCGTGTTCGTCAGGTACATCAAGGACCCAATCATCTGATGATACATCGTAGCATCAACTGAATCTGATGATGCATCACTCAATAGCTTTAGGTTCGATGCCATAGGTGTGGCCATAGCTTTGCAGTCCATCATTCCAAACCTATTCAGGATCTCTACTGCATACTTCCCTTATCCAAGGAATATTCCATCTACACTCTGCCACACTTCCATGCCTAAGAAATAATGCATCATACCCAAGTCCTTCATTTTGAACTCGGAAGCAAGCTTTCTCTTTGTATCAGCAATCAACCCATCCATACCTATCACAAAAAGATCATATACATATAGTAAGAACATCACTGGGTTTCCATCTTCAACCTTGTAGTAAAGGTTGGAATCTGCTTTACTTTTGGTAAAGCCCAAACTAGATAGAAAGCTGTAAATTCTGCCATACCATGTCCTAGGTGCCTGTTTCAAACTGTACAGGGCTTTCTTCAATATTCATACATGATAATCTCTATCATGTGTCTCAAAACTGAGTGGTTGTTCTACATACACTTCCTCTTCTACTACGCCATTCAAGAAGGCAGTCTTGACATCCATCTGGTGTATCTTCCATTTCATCACTGTAGCCAGAGCTAGTACTTATCTGATGGAAGTGTATATGCATATAGGTGCAAAGGTTTCTTCATAATCTATTCCTTCTTTCTGAGAAAAACCCCGAGCCACAAATCTTGCTTTATATTTTTCAATGCTACCGTCTGCAGCATGCTTGATATTGTAGATCCATTTGGAAGTTACAACTGACTTCCCTTCTAGTCTTGGGACAACATCCCAAACATCGTTCTTCATGATCGATTGATACTTTTTGATCATAGCATCCTTCCATTCTTTCTGTTATGCCACTTCTTTATAACTGGAAGGTTCTTTATCAATGAAATCACATAGTAAAGCTACATACCCAGAGCAGGATCTGGTCCTCTTTCTTTCTCTGTGATTCTCTTCTAGAGCCCCATATCTTTCCGCACCTTGGATAAGTTCTCATACCCAAGCAGGTTTCCTATTATGAGGATTCTTCTCCAGAGGTGGATCTATAGGTCTTTGTGGTTCTTCAAATTCTCAAACTTCTTCTTGAGTTTCTTCGTTCATGGTTGTATCATGAATTTTGGGTGCTTTTGCTTCTTTAGGTTCTTTAGCGGGTCTCTTTCTAGATTTGTTGTAAGCTGTGTCTTCATCAAATGTCACATCCCTAATGATGTCAATATTTTTGTATCCTGGGAAATATATTATGTAAGCCTTTGAGCTTTCAGAGTATCCCACAAATATACCCTTCTTTCCTGAAGGATCTAATTTTGTTCTCTTCTCTTTTGGAATGTGTATGTACACAAGACAGCCAAATATTCTAAGATGGATGACTTCTGGTTTCTTGCTGAAGAACACTTCTTCAGGAGTCTTGTTCTTGAGTACTTTGTGTGGAGTACGGTTCTATAGATACATCATCGTTATGGCAACTTCCACCCAAAGATGCATAGGAATATCTTGATCATGAAGCATAGCTCTTGCAACTTCCATGATAGTTTTGTTCTTCCATTCTACAATCCCATTCTATTGTGGATTATAAGGAGTAGACAAATCCCTCTTAATCCCTAATTCTTTACATAGCTCTTTGAATTCATTTGAAGTGAATTCTCCGCCATTATCTAATCAAAAGGTCTTGATCTTCTTTTCAGTGTGATTCTTGATCAAGGCTTTGAATTCCTTGAACTTGTTAAATACTTCATCTTTGTTCTTCATGAAGTAAACCCATGTCTTCCTAGAAAAGTCATCAATAAAAGAAACATAATATGCATACCCGCTTAGTGAGCTTGATGACATAAGACCACATACATCGGAGTGGATGATTTCTAAGATTCCTTTTACTTTTCTTTCGCTACTTAGAAATGTCTTATTTTTGTTCTTTCCTTTCGCACATCCTTTGCAGACCCCATCATGTTATGCTTGAATTTCTATAAGACCTTCAATAGCTTTGCTTGCAAGAGGTAGTGCTCTGTAATGCACATGTGCAAGCCTTCTATGCCAAAGTTAACTTGGCTCTACTATGTCATGGACCAAGGCTTGTTTTGGATGGCCCTTAAATTTGTACAAACCTCCTTCTTATTCACCAATCACTATTGCATCATCAATAGTATTTCCTTTTGGCCACATGATGACTTGACCATCTATGAATGCAACCCTCATTCCTTTTGCATCAAATGCTAATATGGAGAGAAGGTTCTTCTTGAGTCCTGGTACAAACAACACTTCCTTCATTCTTATAGACTTTCCAAAGTCTAGTTTATAGGAAGATTCCCCACTACCTTTTATTGGATATTGGTATTCATCTCCTAGCTTCACCTTGTGAGGTGATTCATGTTCTGATATTTTCACAAAGGATTCCTTGAATCCATTCATATGTTTGGAATCCCCACTGTCTATAAGCCAATAATCACTTCCATGAGTAATGTTACCTGTGAGAGCGGAGATCAAAACATATTCATCCTCGCTCGAAGAATCTTCACTTTCATATCTAGTTCTCTTTGATGATGTTTCATCATCCTCTGCAGCATGAGCATGATGTCTTCTCTTTTGTCCCTTCTTCTTGTGAGAGCTAATTTTGTTCTTAGAACAATCTCTAGCAAAGTGTCCTTTTTCATCACATGTATAGCAAATGTACTTAGACTTATCTCTAGGCTTTCTAGAGTTATTCCTATGATGAGAGTACTTACTGCTGTGATGGCTGGATCTAGGTTTCTTGGATTGTACTGTGAGAGCTTGATCTTCACTTCCCATCTTCTCTTCTCGAGCTACTGTCTGAGCTTCTTCTTGAGAACATTCTTCACACAGTCTGTTGAACTTGACTAACTTCTTTCTAGCACAGATCCCTTGAATGAAAGAGTCCCATGTCCTAGGGAGACCATTCAAGGTGGTCATCACAATTTCTTCATTCTCCACTTTTTCATATACTACTTCCAATTGTTCCTTGATCTGAGAAACCCTTGTGAAGTAGGAATGGATGGTCAAAACATTCTAGATCTTCACATTCTTCAGTTTATTCCTCAAAGTCATCTTTCAGCTTATGTTCTTCCCTTCAAACAATTTGGTTAGGGCATCAAACATAGCTTTAGGTGTTTTGAGGGAGGACACCTGTGGGATAAGGTGATCCTTTATAGAATCAACAATGATCCTCTTTGCCATAACCATCTTCTTCTTCTGCAAGGCTTTATCCTCATCTCCCTCTGGAACTGGAACCTCCTCATGGATGTAGGAGTCCAACTCATTTTCTTCCAGGACCAGGGAGATCCTATACTTCCAGGCTTGGAAGTTATCAGCTCCCTCAAGCTTTTCATCAAGCTTGGTATGATAAGACATCTTAACTGAGAACCTCAAATGGAAATACAAAAAATTTAGATATTACCAGGTCAAGATGTCGGATCTAGATTTGGAGCTGAAATCCTGTAGTACTGGTTTAGGAGAAAATTAGGGTTTTTCTTTTCCATAGTTCTGTCCACCCAAATGCCTTGAAATTTATCACTAACTTTGATTTTGGGGAGGATATCAATCTAGGCCTGGGCTCACTGAAAAATTCCTCTTCTGTGAAAAGCCCTAATTTTCGGCAGTAGTGTTGGGTTTTAAACTGAAAAACCTCAGAATTGGATTCTGCTTCAACAGAAAAATCTGCCCTAAGGAGGAGAGTTATTCCACCTTACTTTTTCTGAAAATATATGGAGGAATATCCATAAACTAGGAAGTCCTAGTTCTTGCAGTTGCACAGTGTCTTCTTCTCAAGTTAGCTCTGATACCATGTTAGTTTTTCAACATTAAGCTAGCATTATTAGGATCTTTAACTGAGAGAATAAAAAGTACATAAATCAAACACAAGAGACAATGAACACAATGTTTTTCCTATGGGAACCATAAATGGAGAAAACCCCGCAACTTCCTCGGAGATAGAATCAGCACCAAAATAGAAAATCCCAAAATAGTAAGTGATCTCCCGACAGCAGTAGCCTTCTTGTTATCTAGCCCCAGTGTCTTCTCCTTCCTCAACTATGCGCTACACTTGAGTGTGTATGTGATGTGTTCTAAATAGAGAAGTCACCTCTCTATTTATACTAATCCCATCATGACTAAAACCCTACTAGGGACTACCTCTACTAGGAGAGTCTAATAACCCTAGTGCCCCAAAACTGTGAGGACTTTAACCCTTAGACAATTGGAGGGTTACCCACTATGACTTGACATGACTTGTTTACATTATAGATCCTCCCAATCAAAACATCGGGGCATGACAACATGACTCAATTACATAATAGATACATTTCGGAATAACCATCGGGTTACAAGACATAAGATACATAGATGAATACATTATGAAGTTACAAATACATCAACAATGAGAAGAAATACTAAAGTTTATACACTAGTGATTTATCCTAACCATGACTAGAATGATTGAATTTTAACAAAGAAAGTAATAAACATCAAAAACTGATTATAAGAATATGGAGAAGTAAACATGGGTTTTCTTACATAGAAAATATCTTACTAACAGTTACCATTAAAAATTTATAGATACTTAATGTACTTCAACAATCAAAATACATATTTAGAATTAAACATAGATATATATAAACAATTAGAACCTGGATAATTTGTAGAAGGGGGACAAACAACCAAAGGAGATAGTTCCACCCAACTATCTCCTGAAGCAGCCAAGATTACTCGCTTAGGACCCCCGAGCCTATTCATTGAACCTCTAGGACGAATATCACTGGATAATAGCAAACACAACAACCTCTAGTAACTTAGTGCTCAGTACCATACTTACCTCAGCAATTCCACTCTAGCTATCCCCTCATCAAATTCCTTGTGTGCCTAACTTTTCAGTTTGTAGCAGTCACAAGGTTCATTCTCTTAGAAAATAGAATGGCGTGAGCCTCCTGCTCAATTTGATTGTATTGATAATATTTCTTAGTTCTTTTGGTCTATTTCCAAAATAAATGAGGCACGTGCTTAGTTCCCCCTCTCAAGTAACATGCCCACAATTTTAGGGATTATGTTTCCCAAAACAGCTAGAAAGTGAAATGCTAGTGCTTCCACTTTTCAACCAACCTTCTACAGCTGCTTATTCCTCCTTATGGTTCAGTGAACACTTATTCAACAGTATCCTTTGGATAGGCGTCTCTTCTATTTAATTATTAAAATAAATAATTCTTCAATCATAGTCATCCTTGACCAACTTGGTCATAAAAACTTTACAATAATTTTAACATAATGTTATATGAAATAAATAAAAATATTTATTTTTCAGTTCTAGGTGTGTTACAAACACCCCCCCTTAAGTTCAGCATCATCCTTGATGTTTCTTTAGTTTATTTTGAGTCTTCCTAGAACAAAGCTAGATATGCCACCCCCATATCACTCTTTAATTTCGAGGTTAATTCATGTGGACTCAGGTTTTTCCATTGCACCTTTACCTATCCAATGGTACGATTTCGGAGAAACATTTTCCTCTTGTCGAGAATACAGTTCGGTTCTACGTGAAAATATCATTCAGGTTCTACCCAGATAACATTCCAGTTGATCACATGAGTAGAATAGTGCATATACTTTTTCATTATGGAAATATGAAATACATTATGTATTCTAATATTAGGTGGAAACGTTAACTGGTATGCCACTAGCCCCACTCTTGCCAATATTTCGAATGCTCCACAATATCTGGGTGCTAATTTAGCTCAACTCCCTAGTTTAAAGGAGCTCTTTATGGGTTTTACCTTAACAAATACATGCTCACCTACTCGAAATTCTTTCAGAGTTATTTTAAGGTCTGCATGACTCTTTTGTCTATCCTAAGCAGTTTTCAAAGTGCTTTGTACCTATTTCACTATTAGTTCTAGTTCTTTTGACAAGTCAGGTCCTAACATCAATATTTCAACTCGATTACTCCATCTAATAGGAGTATTACATCTCCTACCATATAATATTTCAAAAGGACTAAGTTTAGTTGAAGCTTGATAATTATTATAATATAAAAATTCAACTAAGTGTAAATAATCTTCCCACTTCTTGGGATAGTCTCTAACATACATTCGTAACATGTCTTGTAGTACTTGATTGAATTTTTCTACTTGTCCATCCGTTTGCGGATTATAATAAGTACTAAACTTCAATTTAGTATCTATTCCTTTAAATAAAGATTTCCAAAAATTACCAGTAAACTTAGGATCTTTGTCAGAAATTATTACCTTCGTAATTCCGTGTAAATGAAATATTTCCTTCATAAAGATGTCAACAATTTTAGCATCTTTATGAGTTGTTTTAATAGGTATAAAGTGTGTTTCCTTTCTTAGTTTGTCCACAACTACCATTATTGAATCATTTTGTTTCGGATTTTTAGGAAAACTAATTATAAAATCAAGGCTAATGACTTCCCATTTCCAATTTGGAATTGGTAATGGTTGTCAAAGACCTGCTGGGTGTTGATGCTCATCCTTAACTTACTGACATTCTATACAGCTAGCTATAAATTCAACAACTTTGTTCTTCATATTAGGCCATAAATACTCTTTTCTCAACATGGTTATCATCTTTTGGTACCCGTCTAGAATAAGGACTTTTGTGTACTTCATTTAAAATCAGCAGTTTAATTTTTGGCATGTTAGGCACATAAAGTACATTTTTATACAACATTAATCTTTTTTCATTTAAACTATAATATGTTTTTATATTTTCATATTCATTATACGTTACTTTTTCTCTTAGATTTTGGTATTCTTTGTCCATTTTTATTCCTTTTTCCAATTTATCATCTAATCCAATTTTATAACTGCTAATGGAAGCTATGAAACTTGTTATTTCATTTCTGCTTAAGGCATCAACCACTTTATTTTCCTTTCCTTTGATGTGTTTGATTTCAAAATCATATTTGCTAAGGAAAGCTAACCATCTAGTTTTCCTTGCGTTCAAATTTTGTTGATCACACAAATACTTCAAACTTATATTAACAGACATTAGTAAAAATCTTTTACCCATCAGATGATGCCAACCACAATTTTAGAGCATGGATTATGGCAGCCAATTCTAAGTCATAAGTTGCATAATTTTTTTCATGCTTTTTTAACTTCCTTGATTCATAAGAAATTACATGACCTTCTTGTGTCAGTCACTCCACCCAAACCTTCATTGCATGCATCAATGCATACAATGAAATATTTGTCTGTATCTGTTATTTTCAATATGGGTGCAGTAGTTAATAGTTCTTTTAATTTATTAAAAGTTTCTTCACATTTTTTATTCAAGACAAATATTTTTCCCTTTTTTCTGTAATGATGTGATGGGATTCATGATTTTTGAGAATCCCTCTATAAATTTCCTGTAATAACCCCTTATTCCCATAAATGATCGTACATCAGTTACATCTTTGGGAAAATTACAATCAATTATTTATTTTATCTTGTCCGGGTCTACTGATATCCCTTCTTCGGATATCATGTGCCCTAGATATTGTATCTTATCTTTATAAAATTCAAATTTACTGAATTTAGCATATAGTTTATGTTCTCTTAAAACCTATAGTATTATCTGCAAGTGTTCATTATGTTCTTCCTTTTTTTTAGAATAAATTAGTATGTCGTCTAGGAAGGTGAGTACAAATTTATCTTAATATTTTCTTAGGACACTATTCATTAACCACATAAAAGTGTGAGGAGTGTTTTTTAGCCCAAAGCGCATAACCACAATCTCATATTTTGTCTATCTAGTTCTAAAACAAGTCTTAAAAATATCTTTGTCTTTAATTCTCACTTCACGATATCCAAATCTCAAGTCTAGTTTTGAAAATATCATTGCTCCGCATATTTGAGCAAACATGTCATCGATGCGGGGTAGAGGATATCTATTTTTAATTGCCATTTTATTTAGTTGATGGTAGTCTATACATAGACGTAATGTACCATAATTATTTTTAACGAATAATACAGGTGCTCCCCAAGGGGATACACTTGGTCTTACATAATTTTTGTCTATTAGCTCTTGCAATTGTAATTTTAATTCATTCAGTTCTAAAATATTCATTCGGTAAGGATACTTTGAATTAGGTACAAATCCTGTTACTAATTCAATTGTAAAATCCAGATATCTCTTTGGAAGTAATCCTGGAATTTCTTTCGGGAAGATATCCAAAAAATACTATAGGATTGGAATATCATCGAGTTTTAGCTTATCCTCTTTATCCATTTGTTTGTTATTTATTACATGCATGGCAACGACTTTGCAGCCTTTTATTACAACCTTTTTCATTTGTAAGGCTAATATTTTTCTAACAGAAACTTTCCTAGGTATTCATTTGACTGTAACCCTTTCTCCTTTATCATTTAAACAAGTAATTTTTTTTTCTGAAAACAATTTTAAATTACTTGATGTTTTTCTAGCCAATCCATACCTATCAAAACATCATAATATTCGAACGGTAATACATTTAACTTGACTTGAATTTTGAACCGACTCATAAATAAATCAGAGTTTTCAACATAATTAATTACTTTCCTTTTATTCCTTGTAGCTAGCTGGACCAACCAAGACTTTTCAAACTTTTTCAAAGATAAATTGCATTTTTCCACTATGTTAGGTGACGCATAACTTAAACTAGCACCTGGGTCAATTGAAATGGAAACATAATGGTTTTGTATCATACCTTGTACTTCCACCATGGAAGTCTCATGATCATCCCATCGATTCTCCAAGGTTGTATTTATTATGAGAATTTCATTTTCTACATCTTCAATTGTTTCCGCTTCATCAATGGTATGTACATTTCTGAAGTTCCCTTTTCTGTCTGGACAATACTTGGCGTAATGCAGTCCTTGTCATTCCCATCACTTTACAGGTTCCTTATTTTCATTATTTTTAACATAATTATTAGGCATATCTCTGCGCTTTTGTGTTGTAATATTTTGATGTGTTTTATTTTTAAAATATGTTCCTCGGTAATTACTTTTAGAAAAATTTTGAGAATTATTTCCAAAACTTTTATTAGACTTAAAACCTTTTCTCTTCCAATCAAAGTTACTTGTTCTCTTATTCTTCTAGTTAAGTATGCTTTCTCTCTTTTTACTCTGTTCGTAACAAAAGTCTTCTTTTCTCATTGTCTCTTCAAGGGTCTTTGGGTTATCAAATTCAATTCTGTCCTTGAAGCTAGTGGGAAGACAACTTAAAAACCTTTGTATTTTGGGCTTTTCGTCAATTACATAAGGTACATACCTTAGTAAGCTCAAAAATTTGCAACTTGATTCTTTCATTGTCATTGATCCCAGTTTTAGTGCATAAAACTCTTTAGCTCTTTCCTCATAATCCTGTTCAAATAAAAACTTCCTTTTAAACTACTTTTTAACGACTCTCTAGATTAAATACTTTTCCTTAAGGTTTTTTACTCTTTTGATGTACTGCCACCAGATGTCAGCTTTTTCGGTTATGTTGTAGATAGCCATCCAAGCTTTCAGTATATCGGAGTAGTGATAAATATGGAAGTATTTCTTCATTCCCAATAACAAAGCCTTGGACTCTTCACCTTTTTTTACTTCCCTATTAAACATGGGAGGTTTTATCTTTTTAAATTCTCATGATATTTCTTCATAGGGTTTATACTTCCTTTTTCTAGTTTTACGATCTCTTTCGCTACTTTCACTTATGTATTTATACCTCCTCCTATGTGACCTTGAGTTAACTTGTGAAGAAGATTCACTATCAGAATATTTTACCTTCTTACCCTTGTGTTTGTATGATACTGTTTCAGAATCAGTTTCATACATGTTCCTTTTATCTTTCCCTCTATTGTGTATTTTGACTAGTAGAATATGATTTAGTTCCAAAATGGTTTCATCATCTACTTTTAGAGTGTGTAGTTCTTCTTTTAATTCTTTCACTATTTGCAGTAACTAATGAGGGTTTATTATTTAGTTTGACATAGATGTTGTCTATATTATTGTGCTCAGATCCATTTTCGGCAGATGCTTCAACACCTTCCATTTTCTTGCAAAATAAAATTTCATATTTCTCAATAGAAAGAAATTTAAAAATAGTTAGTATATTTGTTTCTTGTTTGTTTGCTAGTGAGCCAATTTGGCCTAGTGTTTGGAACGTCACTTTGATACCACATGTAACATCTCCAAATTTACAAAATAAAAAAAATGTATTAGATATATATATATATATAGATAGATAGATAGATAGATAGATAGATAGATAGATAGATATAATTTCATAGAAAAGATAGCTTTATATGGTGTTCCAACTTAAGGACAAAAATACGCTAAGCAAAGAACTTGTAAAAAAAAAGGTGTCTTGTCCTTATTGCTTTTATTATAAGGATTCCTTTCAAAAAAATTATTATGTGACTGATGATTAAGTTGTTAATATACCTCTTCAAGCTATGGCAGTATCATCATTCTCCGTAAACTACAGTTGGTGTTTTTGTTGTTTATGTTTCCCCTTTGGTTTTTCATACTAGATAACTCTTTAAAGGGAGAGCTCAGGGAAAGAGGATTAAGGTCTTACCTAGCTTAAGTAGCTAACGCAAATCTGTGTGTAACTATTGTGTAGGTGTTGATGGTGGATGGCTAGAGGCCTAGATAAAATTTCCTAAGCTAAGGATTAAACACCTAGACTTATCAAATGAATAGCTCTTGACAACATCAAAGAAACTTTTTCTTTCTAGGAGGAGAAACAAATGACCATAACACAAAATACAAAGGCATTGAGGTGAGGTAAATGTGTAATTCAATCCATAAAGAAAAAAATTATAGTTTGGGTCTTTACTTACACCACGGTGGAATAAATGTATCCTTGGAAACATATACGAGTGCATGCACAACATAAGGTATGAAGGAATCGATCCAAAAGGATTCAAGAGATTTTTCTTGGACTATAAAGTTTGGGTATACATCATATGCCATTTTTTTTCACGTGAGTGTGTAAATAATCCAGTTTGTTCACCACTTACTTTGTCAATTCATAAAACTTAGGGTTTAATGCACCTCGTTGAATGTGTTTATCTTTTTGATGAAGATATGTATTGGGATCATTTGTTATTTGTTTGACCCCTCTGGCCCCTGTCTGCTCAACTGGTTATCTCTTTTATGAAAAAGTGATTTTGGAAAAGCCAAACATCTCATCCCTCGACACCTTTTAACCCTATCAGAGATAGAAGAGTGTGTTGGTGATGTTATGGTTCCTCGATGATCCGGCGGATTATTCCTCTGTAAAGACCCAATTTGGTACATGGTTCATAGAAGCCGTGCGTGAAGAAAATCAAATGGCAGATACACCAAGAAGCCGCGCAGATCGGAGGTCGGAAGCCTTTCCTCTTCCGCAACGACGGGGCCCGGAAGCCTTTCCTCTTAAGCAACGGTGGGGCCCGAAAGCCTTTCCTCATCCACAATGTTGGGGATCGGAATAATTTCCTTTTCTGCAACATCGGGGATTGGAATCATTTCCCTTTCCACAACGGCAGGGCTCGGAAGCCTTTCCTCTTCCGCAATGTCGGAGCTCACAAAGCTTTTCCCCTTCCGCAACGACGGGGCTCCCCAGCCTTTCCCCTTTTGCAATGGCAGAGAGATAAGGGATCAGAAGTCAAAAGTAGAATGGGAGCCGCAACAGCGAACAAATAAAAGACTTCCCCTTCCGCAATGGCGGAAGCTTAACGGACGACGGACGGATCGGAAGCCGGAGCGATTCGGCAGCCGCAACGGTGGAAGCGCAAGACTTACGGGTTGAGAAGTCAAATCGGGATAATTTAACAACTGATAGTCCGCAATAGTGGAAACCAAAGTTCCTAAAGCCTCCGACTCAAAAACCAGCCGACAGCCGATTGAGACCGTCGGAGCCCATTGCTTATCCTCTTCCTCAACGGCGAAGCACAGTTGACTAAAACTTCTGGAAGTTCAGTTACATAGGGTTCCGGAGGGCAAATCCTGGGCATGGCAGGATATTCACAGCTTATTCGTAACAGTTGGAAATATTTTCTTGGGAGTTATGCCACAGCACGGAATAACAACGAAAGGCATAGGAACAGCCTTGATGCTGCATTTCATGGAGGTGAACAGTCGCATTTCTTGGACGTTTTGGCTCCTTTGTAACGGTGAAAATGAGGCTTAAATAGAGGAAGATGGCGCCCAGAAGGGGGTTTTTTGAGGGAGAACGCAGGCTTGGAGAGGTTGCTGTAAAAATATCCACATGCTGTTGAAGTCGACTATTCTCAGTTATAACTTGGCTTCTTTTGTCTGTTGAAGTCCAGTTTTTGTAACTTTCGGAGAGGAGGTCTTGAATACTTTACTGTTATTGTCCAGTTTGTGTGATTAGTCTAGAACCATTTGTACCATTCTAAAGCCATTAACTGGATCGATTCCTATTGGAGAGGGACCCAGAGACGTAGCCCAGTGGAGGGGGTGAACTCCGTTATCAACCTCTGTTGGCGACTTTGGTTCTATGTTTTTTGCTTGGCATCTATTTTTTAGTCTTGTTTTTCATTCCTGTTCTAAGCATATAATTTCTATTAATGCTGTTCCTTTAAGTAACCTGTTGCACGCATTCTTTTATAACAAACTTTTAATGCACTAAAGTTGAGATCCTACGGATCATATTATGGTATCAGAGCTGGTTGACTGTTGTGCAAGTTTGTGAATGCTTACCAGGTCCAGGTTAAAGGTTGTGTTGTGCCCCTGCTCAACAGCCTTCTAAAATCATTATTTCATCAAACAAAATTCCATTTTGTTTGATGAAATGTTTAAATTTTAAAAGGGACAAGTTTAATGAGTTTTCAGCTATTGATATGGTGGTTTCCATTAGGCTACTGATTCGTTGAAATTTAACATTTTGAATAACTTTTGCAAGTTATATTGGATCAATGAAATCACTACTTCAGAGTTACTGTTTTGGATGAACTTTGACTAGGACAATTGAGGCATGAGTGTTCCTGGTTTTTATACTTGTTGCTGTTGATCCTAGTTGGTATCTTGCCCTAAGCCTTAGATATTAGCCTCGTTGGTTTCATTGATATAAATATTAATGAGGTCATGATACCATGGTTTCCATACAAAGTTTGAATAATGGTAATCAAAGGTTGGATCCT
>LPNX010051034.1:84175-94435 GCA_001517045.1 Pseudotsuga menziesii
GATACGCGGAAATCCTAGAGAAAACCGCGTGTATACGCGACTGTAAGCAATAAACCCGCGTACAGGAAGAAAAAGGTGCATAAAACAAGGCGAACAGGCAGACTGAGACAGACTTTACTCCAATCAGACTCTACCAGGTATACATGCCCCCAGTCCCGACACCGAAGCAAGAGAGAAAGATCAATTCAAATACATTGAATGCCAAGAAAATCACCCCCAAAGGACAACTAGGAAATCCCCAGCAGAGTCACCAATTTTGTTACGGAGAGAAATTCCTATGGCTTGGGGTACCACAACAGACAGCTAGACTCCAGAAATCAATCTTCTCCAATATGCAATAGAAATAAACAATCTAACACTAAAGGATCGAACCTCGTACCTTATTCCGGACGGTTGAAGTAGATCCCCGTTGAGCTTTCCAATCTTCAGCTTGAATTGTTATAGCACGTCCTCAACAACAAGTAAACAATACAAGCATACTATATTTCATGGTGTTAGATCTATTCTAGCATATATAATCAATAATGTAAAAGCATTTGACATATTCCAATGGAAACACTATTCATTCAAATACACATTACTGGACAGGAAAAGATGTTTCTTATTAACATAAATCAGAGATTACAAGTGACAACCTCTGACGGAACGTCTGCGAATCGGAGAAACTGAATCCCCCACTTGGGCCTCCACCACCTCAATCCTCCATCACTTCGATAGCAAGATTACTAGCAAAGGGAAAGCTTGGGAAGAACACAACAGTGCTCCAAAGGGACAAAGGGATGCAGACTCAAGCATAAAGTTCTGGCAACAATGGACTATAGATTCCTTGCTTCAATCTCTCTATATCTTCCCCCCCTCTTCAATGTACCAATGGTTCCTTATATAGCTTCACAAGGGATAATGAAGGGTCGAATCCGAGCGATCTCAAGGCATATGGAAGGCCAAGATTCATATGAGTCGGATCCAAGTCAAGGAACAGTCCAAAAGGATTTGGATTTATGTACACATCCCGATGTACGCGACTATAGGGGAAATATCCGCGTATGTACGCGGTTATCGGGGAAAAAGCCGCATATATCAATATTATAATGTTTTAGGGATGATAAAGGTAACATCAAAGGATAAAATGTGGTCCATTGGGTCTAATGAGTCTACAGCGGGACAGGGGAAGGCCATACATGTGTGATTCACCTAGTGGGGTGAAAATCTCTATAACACAAACCCCTAGAGGTCTTGGGTGTATGAGAAAGATTTCATCTCTGTCACCTGTTACTCTGCCCATCAGTAGCGATAAAATTGGGAATCATCGAGGAAATCTACCCAAGTCCAAATTGGTTAGAAGGCTGACCAGGAGTATGGCAAAAGCTAGAATGGTTAAAACCCCCGTAAGTAATAAAGTTCCAGTGGAAACGGTTGTGATTGATGATGAAGAAACCATTGCTTCTTCGCCTGTTAAAAACAACCTGGTTCATCCTGAGTCCGTTCATGATTTAGTTGGTGAAGGTCACCCTGTGGTTGATAATGATATGCATGAAACTCCTTCTCTGTCTGTTGTCGAGCCGCACGTTGATGCCACTCTTGATCATAATAATTCTCCAGTAGGGGATAAGGAAGTGCGGGAAGTTTCAGTTAATCATATGGCTGATTCTATAGTTAAAGAAAAACAGATTAAAACAACCTCGACTGTTTTTCGTGGAACTGGGGAAACCATTCATCCTCTGTTCATTAGTTGTCTGTTGGATAAGGTTCGTAGAATGGAAGACAGGATGAATGAAATAGTAGCAAGTCGGGATTTAATGAAAACTGAGAATGTGGAGTTAAGGGAAAAGGCTGATAAGAGTGGTCAGCAGCTTTCATGATTGAAGAGTCATAAGAACAAGCTCATAAGGAGAGTCCTCAAATTGCAAGATGAAAACGAAAAGAGTGAGGAAAAGTTGCGTGAGCTCAACGCTCAGATCGTGCTCATGCAATTCAGGGCTCCTTCACCGAATCATTCTAATGGGGTCAATATTCAAGTCTTTAATGCACCAGTTAACTTATGATTATGCTGGATCGATTTGTTTTTGAATGT
This sequence comes from Pseudotsuga menziesii, assembly GCA_001517045.1. Classification (NCBI taxonomy): domain Eukaryota; kingdom Viridiplantae; phylum Streptophyta; class Pinopsida; order Pinales; family Pinaceae; genus Pseudotsuga; species Pseudotsuga menziesii. Next base: position 86,247 of record LPNX010051034.1, read on the forward strand.
TGATGATCTTGTACAGGTATTTGTTTATTGCATTTCATTTGTTATTTACGATTTATCATTCTTTTAGTTGTGTTCATGCTTTAATTTTATTATTTGATTTGCTGCAGGTATTATGGGTGCTGTTTACGTCCAGGTTGGATCGTTGTTTTTAGATTATACTCCTCACCGATTGGACCAGACCACATAACAAGATTGCCAAGTGTTGTTTATCGCTGGAATCTTCGATTCCCATGGATCGTCTTGATGATTTTATTTATATTGAAAAATGACACGTTACACTTGTCATTTTTAATTAGAAATCAGTTGGATAATTCGGTCTTGTTATCTCAAACTTTTAAGGATGTTTGTTTTTATTAACTTGTATTTAAGGGTTAAAAGTTTATGGGATAGGGGTCGATAGTTGGTAGAAGGGAAAAGGAAAAGACTGGGTTTGGATTTTGTGACTCTGGACAGCTATCCGTCTGCAGCCCCAATCTTTCGAACTGGTGATACTACTATATATGTTACTGTTTGAATACTCTACATGTGTTTTTGGTGTCTGCTGGTCCTGTTGTTTCCTTTTTATACTTTATTATGTTTGTTAAAATTCTCTGTAGAAGTTTACAAGCATACATTTCTTGTGTAATTATCGATTTTCATGCTTTCAGTTTTGCAAATATATCATGTCGTGTAACTGGCAATTTACATTGTTGTTTATATGATTTGTAGTTGATTACTGTATGGATCTGGTTAATGTTTAACTTATTTAAATATTATCTAGGTGTATCCACGTAGTAATTCTATTAGCATTAATTGATCCCATGGTTAATTTCTTTTACTGCTCCTGATCAGGAAATTAGGATTATATATTGTTTTATGCTGTTTATTTTATCTGAAAATATCCTTTTGAATTAGATCTTGTTTATGAATTACATACAGACAATTCTTTTTGTAATTATTGTACATGTGTATACATCATGCAACATACTCCTGTAGGATACTAATCTTGTCTAGGTTTATGTTTTATTCATGTATTTAAGGCTAATTGTATTAAGTAATTTAAACTTAACAGTTTGTCAATCATCGTAATATATAACTTGAATCAATTTTCATAGCTGTAAATATAGGTCCTAATACTAACAATCAGTAGCATTAATTCTAATCAATAGGTATTATAAGACCTCAGGCCAACAGAGCCTTTAAACCTGTCGGGAACGACTACCCCAAACAGCTTGGAGCCTGTCCTAAGGATCCCGATCTGGGTCGTTTTCCCCTGTTGTGGGCTTACCCAAATACGCCCGTCAACAGGTTGGTGAAGGAGAATTAGTTGAAGGAGACCCTGAGATTGGCTCTAGGAGAACATTCTCAAGAACCATGTCTTCTTCACGAGGGGAAGAAGAAGGACATACCGAACGGGAAAAGCTGTCATTTCTGAAACTAAGTTTCTGGAGGCTTTTATGAGAATGAAAGCCATGATGGAAATTCTACTCGATGAGAAAGCAAAAAGGAAGAAGAAAGAAGAAGGATCTTCATCCAGAGATGCAGAAGTGAAGTCGGAAGAAAAGGGTAAAGGAGTAGGAGGTGATGGTGATCCTCCTAACACTAATCAGACTTTTTCTTCTTCTCATACTTCTCATTCAAATAATGCAAGTCCTAATATGCCTTATTTCAAATTGGATGTAAAGTTTGAATTACCTATTTATAATGGAGATGTAGATGCTTAAAAATTAGACAATTGGATCAAGCAGCTTGAAGTATATTGCAGGGTGCAGGGCATTAATAATGACCCTTCCAGGATTCAATTGGCCACTTTGAGAATGAGTGGAATGGATCTTACTTGGTGGGAGAGAAATATTCAGCAAGATCTTCAAAAGAATGGTAAAATTATTTCATTTTGGAATGAATTCATTGAAGTATTGAGGAAGCAATTTTATCCTTTAGGTCACATGCAGCAATTAACTATGAATTGGCAAATGTTTAGACAAGCTAAAGGACAAAGCATTCAAGATTATACCCATGAATTCAGAAAGAGGGCTATTGCATTGAATGTTTCATTAGATACACAGGAAACTCTTCTTAAGTATATTAGTTGCATGCATTCTTATTTGAAGCATACTTTGTTAATGTTTAATCCCAGTAATTTGGATGATGTATGTGTTCAAGATACCCATTTAGAAGCCAAGGGTAAGCATGCTAATGATAATTTTGTGAAGAAGTCATTTAAATTTGACAGCAAATCAAAAGGTAAAGATAAGGGGAAAAAGAGGATGGCTACTATTAAGAAGAGGGTGAAAAGCCTACATGTTCGCATTGTCAGAAGGGACATGATGTCTCTAAGTGTTGGAAACTTCATTCTGAGTTAAGGCCAAAGAAGTACGAAGGAAACAAAGACAAATGAAAAGAAAAAGCTACTGTAGTAGCTATTCAAGACTTGGGATCCGACTCAGGTGATGAAACAAAAGTTACAGCTGTTGGAATCCAAGGTAAGGATAAAAGTATCTCACTTCCCATTGATGCACAATCAAATTCTAGTGCAAGTACAAGTCTGCCATCTACTTCTAAGCAAAATGATAAAGATAGAAGTGCATTGTTTCATGTTCGTGTCATTGCAAATCACACAAAGATTGATACATTGTTTGATAGTGGTTCACAAGTAAATTTGATATCATAAGAAGTGGTTAAGAAGTTGCATTTAGTTACTGTGCCTCATGAAAAGCCCTATCCTCTTGGTTGGGTTACTAATGATACACGATTGCAAGTTACAAGGAAATGTGTATTAAAATTTGCAATTACTGAAAATTTTAGGGATGAGGTAGAATTGGATGTAGTACCACTTGACATTTGTGGCATTGTACTTGGGAGTCCATATTTGTATGACCGGAAAGAAGTCTTTTATAGAGAGCAGAATAAGTATCATCTTTTTAAAGAAGGTATGGAATATATTGTACGAGCACATAAGATGAAAACCAATCTAGCAATAGTCTCTGTAGGACAAATGAAGAGGTTGGTAAATGCTAGTAAGAATTTTGTGTTGATGATGGTTAAGATGAAAAATGATGAAGTCTCTAAATATTTTGAAGAATGTGACCCTAAGCATAAATCTGAACTGATTGACATCATTTTTTAATATGAAGATTTGCTTCAAGATCCGAAAGGGTTACCACCAAAAAGAGAGATTCAGCATGAGATACATTTGCAGCAGGATGTGCCACTCCCAAACATAGCCATGTATCGGATGTCTGTAATGCAAAATAAGGAAATCAAGAAGCAGGTTTAGGAGCTGATTGAGAAGGGGGTCATCCGGCCCAGCACTTCTCCTTGTGGCTCTCCTATAGTCTTGGTTCCGAAGAAGGATGGGTCATGGAGGATGTGTATCGACTACAGGGCCCTTAACAAAATCACCATTAAAAACAGGTATCCTCTTCCTCGTATTGATGATTTGCTTGATCAGTTGAAACATGCAATTTATTTTACAAAATTGGATCTGCGTAGTGGGTATCATCAAATCCGTGTTGCTGAGCATGATGCTTGGAAAACAGCTTTTAAGACGAAACAGGGATTGTATGAATGGCTTGTGATGCCTTTTGGGCTCTGTAACGCACCTGCTACTTTCATGCGGGTCATGAATGATGTCTTTCGTTCATTCATTGATGATTTTGTAATTGTATATCTAGATGATACCCTAGTGTTTAGTAAAACCTGGGAAGAGCATGTTGTACATGTGAAAAAAAATTTAGATGTACTAAGAAAGGAAAAGCTTTATGTAAAAATGTCTAAATGTGAATTTGCTAAAACTTCATTAGTATATCTAGGCCATATTATTGGTGGAGGCCACCTTAGCCAAGGTTGCTGTCATTGTAAACTGGCCATGGCCTAAAACCGTTACTGAAATCAGAAGTTTTCTAGGTGCGGTTCAGTATTGGAGAAAATTCATTTCGGGGTTTTCTTCCATTGTTGCGCCTTTGCATGCATTAACAAGCGTTAAAGAAATTTTCTAGTAGGGAGGCAAGCATCAGAAAGCCTTCGACACTTTGAAGGAAAATATTAGCACAGCACCAGTTCTGACATTGCCATATTTGCAGCAGCCATTTGAGATCGAAACTGATGCCAGCGGGTTTGCCATGGGAGCAGTTTTGATGCAAGGAAGGAAGCCAGTCTGTTACCATTCAGAAACATTCTCTACTGCGGTAAGTAACTATCCGACCTATGACAAAGAATTGTATGCTTTAGTACAAAGTGTGAAGAAGTGGAAACATTATATCATGGGAAAAGAGACAGTCATACATACTGATCATCAGCCACTTCAATATTTACAATCTCAAACTAAAATACAACAAAGTAGGCATTTAAGATGGATGGGGTTCTTACAATAGTTTCATCTCGTAATCAAGTACAAAAATGGAATTCATAATAAAGTAGCAGACATGTTATCAAGGCCACCTACAAATGCTTCAATCATTCTTCAGAACAGTTCATTAACACATGAAAGTTATATTGAACAGTATGCAGAAGATAAAGATTTTAAGAAAGTATATGCATCACTAATACATGGTAAACAGGAAGATAACTATTTTGTGCATAATCAACTCTTGTATCATCTCGGTAAACTTTGTGTCCCAGAGAAAGAGAGTATACATGTGATTCGAGAAGCACATAGTTCATTAATTGCAGGACATTTTGGAGTAAGTAAAACATTGTCTATATTGCAGAATCATTGTTATTGGCCTCAAATGCAAGAAACTGTAGCTAATAATATAAGAGGTTGTGTTATGTGTGCAACAAGTAAGCCTAGTAATAGGAAATTGGGTTTGTACACACCTCTTCCAGTTTCTTCTCATCCTTGGGAAAGTATTTCTATGGACTTTGTAGGAGGACTACCTATGTCTAGAAAAGGACATGATTACCTATATGTCATTGTGGATAGATTCAGCAAAATGTGTATCTTAATGCCATGTAACAAGTAGATCACTGCTAAACAAACAAATCTTTTATTCTTTCAAAATGTTTGGGTACATTTTGGGCTACCCATGTCTATTATATCGGATCGAGATTCCCGATTCTTGGGAAAATTCTGGTCAACTTTATGGGAGCTTATGGATACCAAACTGAAGAAAAGTACAGCTTTTCATCCACAGACCGATGGGAAAATAGAGGTAGTGAATAGAACAATGGTTCAGCTGCTCAAAGGATATTGTAGTAAGCATCCTAAACTTTGGGATGAGCAGTTGCAGTATATACAACATGCTTACAATCATGCAGTTCATTCTTCCACGAAAAGATCTCCTTTTGAAACTTGTTTTGGTTATCTGCCAAAAACACCGATGGACTTCTCTTTTGGAAAAGATGCAGTGGATGGACACCATGATGCAGATAAAGCTTTAAAGTTCATTCAGAGAATCCAAGCAGTATAGCAGGCAGTTCAAGAACAGTTGGAGAAGAGCCAAGCAAAGTACAAAGCCAGGCATGACAAGCATCGAGTTGATCATCAATTTCAGGTTGGTGACCGAGTTTGGTTACACATCACGAAAGAAAGAATGAAAGGTGAAGGTAAAAAGCTTAAGCCTATTAGATATGGTCCTTTTGAGATCTTGGAAAAGATCGGTACTAATGCTTTTCGCTTGAATTTACCTCCATACATGCAAATTTATTCAGTTATCAATATTGAGAATCTTAAATTGTATGAGCCTCCTATGATCATGGATGAGGAAATTAACATACAGATTCGTTCAATAGATCATTTGGCACCTGAATACATGAGAGAGTTGCAGGATGATGTTATTCTTGATAGAAATGTAAGGACTTCACAAAGGGGGAATGCTGAGTACCTTCGAGTGGGGATGAAAGGAATGCATCCTAGCAAAGAAAGATGGATGGATATTGGTAATTACTTGCAGAATAATTCAGGATTTTGGTGGTCCAAAATCTCTCCAATGGGGAGGATTGATCTGGTGGATTATTCCTCTGTAAAGATCCAATTTGGTACATGGTTCATAGAATCCACACATGAAGAAAATAAGATGGCAGATACACCAAGAAGCCATGCAGATCGGAGGTCGAAAGCCTTTCCTCTTCCGCAACGGTGGGGCCTGGAAGCCTTTCCTCTTCCCCAACGACGGGGCCCGAAAGCCTTTCCTCGTCCGCAACATCGGGGATCGGAAGCATTTCCTTTTCCACAACATCGGGGATTGGAAGCATTTCCCTTTTCGCAATGGCAGGGCTCAGAAGCCTTTCCTCTTCCGCAACGTCGGAGCTCACCAAGATTTTCCCCTTCCGCAACGACGGGGCTCCCCAGCCTTTCCCCTTCTCCAATGGTGGAGAGATAAGGGATCGGAAGTCAAAAGCGGAATGGGAGCCACAACGGCGGACAAATAAAATACTTCCCCTTCTGCAATGGAGAAAGCTTAACAGACGTCGGACGGATCGGAAGCCGGAGCGATTCGGCAGCCGCAACGGTGGAAGCCCAAGACTTACAGGTTGAGAAGTCAAATCGGGAGACTTTAACAACTGATAGTCCGCAACGGTGGAAACCAAAGTGCCTAAAGCCTCCGACTCGAGAACCAGTCGACAGCCGATTGAGACTGTCGGAGCCCATTGCTTATCCTCTTCTGCAACGGTAAAGCACGGTTGACTAAAACTTCCGGAAGTTCAGTTACGTAGGGTTCCAGAGGATTAATCCTGGGCATGGCAGGATATTCATAGCTTATTCGTAACAGTTGGAAAGCTTTTCTTGGCAGTTATGCCACAGCTGGAATAACAACGAAAGGAATAGGAATAGCCTTGATGTCGCGTTTCATGGAGGTGAATAGTCGCATTTCTTGGACGTTTTGGCTCCTTTGTAACGTCGAAAATGAGGCTTAAATAGAGGAAGATGGCACCCAGAAGGGGTTTTTTTGAGGGAGAACGCAGGCTTGGAGAGGTTGCTATAAAACTATCCACATGCTGTTGAAGTCAACTATTCTCAGTTATAACTTGGCTTCTTTTGTCTGTTGAAGTCCAGTTTTTGTAACTTTCAGAGAGGAGGTCTTGAAGACTTTACTGTTATTGTCCAGTTTTTGTGATTAGTCTAGAACCACTTGTACCATTCTAAAGCCATTAATTGGATCGGTTCCTATTGGAGAGGGACCCGGAGACGTAGCCCAGTGGAGGGCGTGAACTCCGTTATCAACCTCTGTTGGCGACTTTGGTTCTGTGTTTTCTGCTTGGCATCTGTTTTTCAGTCTTGTTTTTCATTCCTGTTCTGAGCATATAATTTCTATTAATGTTGTTCCTTTAAGTAACCTGTTGCACGCATTCTTTTATAACAAACTTTTAATGCACTAAAGTTGAGATCCTATGGATCACTCGAGAAGGTGACTCCTGTGTTCAAACTCTTTCTTTGGTTATAGTTTTATATGCAGAGATAGGTAAGATCTTCCTATGTACTTCATATTAATGATTTTATAAAGTCATAAACCAATTTCATAAAACCATTTTTTAACCCCTGTAGTTGTATGTGCAGGAGGCATTCCAGAATGGTTCTGTGCAAACAATTCTTGGTTGAATATTGTGATGAATGGGATCTGCGGTCCGAGTAAGACCTGTTACCACTCCCTTCGTGGATCTATGGCTTGTAGCACCATGGATTGATCTGATTTCTCATGGCATGGTGTGGATGTCCATCTCTGCGTTGTCTTTTTGTGAAAGTGGTAGTTTCCCTTTGGTATAGTTGTGAGGCTCTTACCTTGGAAATGTGATGGAGAAATCCTTTGACCGTGGAGTTGAAGTGACTGTGCTATGTCTCATTTAGTGACAATGTTTATATTTTGTTTTATGATGTAAAATGAATAGTCTTATGATTGTCTCTCCACAATGTTTGTTTTTAAGGAAATAATATTTACTTATGACTTGTTTTATCAGTGCTATAATGTTTGTTTAAAATATGAAACACTAGTACAAAAGCACGGATTTTTCCATGGAGGTTTTCCACGTTTCTTACTTTTTGGTGTAAAATCCGATGTAACAGCAACGAGGCATCGCTGTATCCACGCCTGGACTCTTAGCCATCGCTGTATCCATGCCTGGACTCCTAGCCGTCATTGTATCCACGCCTAGCCGTCGCTGTATCCACGCCCAGAAGATAGGGGGTAGGAATTGCAATGCTTGGTCAAATCATACAACAACATATTGAGGAAAACCACAAATATGATGGTGCTCTTCATGTTTAGATAATT
>LPNX010051059.1:13568-45316 GCA_001517045.1 Pseudotsuga menziesii
AAAACGTAGTAAATATTTTGTCGGCCTAATAATGTAAGGTCATAACATTTCATTTGAAATACACTCCCTATATTAATACAAACAAAAAAAATATTATATAAAAAAAAAATTATTCTCAAGGAGCTATTAGAGACGAAGATTCTGATCATTACTCTCAAGGAGCTGTTAGAGACAAAGATTCTGGTCAAGCAGCTATTCCAGACCAGGAATTTGATCGCTTTAACAAGGTGAACATTGCATAATTTTAATTCTTCATGACAAATAACATGAATTTTTTTATAGTGAACATTGCTTTTGTTTTTCAAAAAACTATAAACCATGTCAGAACAAGCTGCCTGTACCTCCTCCGAGCTCCAGCTCCACTGGTGGCAGCAGCCTCCCCTCCTCGGCAACTCCAGCTCCACTGGCAACCCCTTCCCCTCCGCGTCCTCCCCTGCCTCCTGCACATGCCTTAATATTATGCCCAATTCTCATAAGTTTCAGTTCCTTAGGAGTGAAGGTCATTCTGCTGGACAGGTTCATACTCTTTTCTATCATCTGGATATTACAATTTTTTGTTCTTTAAATTCTATTTCTTAATAGACGCACTAGGCTCTCATGCTTTGGTCTGTCCTTCACTCTTCGATTTGTTCCAAGTATGTCTGGCACTGTAACTTTGAAGCAATTTCGTATATAACACCATTAAAAAGAGACTATAAAAACACCATTAAAAAATGACTGTGCATTGTTGATAAACACCGAGATCCTTAACACTGTCTACATTTTATAATCTGTAACACCGAGAGAGATCCGTAACATTGTCTGATTACATTCCAAATATTCAGAGAGATGAGTAACACTGTCTGCATTTATATATATAGTTTGGAAATCTGTGTCTGAGTGATTATGTGGTAATGCATGATGCCTATGATCTAAAATTCTATATATAATAATCATTGTTGAGTTGTGATCCGATCTTTTGATCTGTGGAATGTATCACTATCAGGCCCAAACTATGTACGAGTTCCCTTTTTTCTGATTTAATTCATTGATGATCTTCCCACCTCGTATTTTATCTCAACTCTGCTATATATTTAGTTCTTTCTGCATTGGTAGATACAAGACGACATAGTTTGTAAAAATATGTGTTATGGTATTATATTAATAATTATTATATTGTTATAACCTATGCATCCTTTCCAAAAGTGACATTTGTGACAGATCTAGAACAATACAAATCCTTTTTTCAAAATCTAAAATCTATGATGGTCCATAGAATTTATTTATTAATATTTAAAGCGTGTGCATTATTAATATGAAATGTATACTTTTCTTTTGCCAAAATTGATGTGGATTTGTAAAAACTATTATTATTCTTGCTACATATCTAAAAAAAATTATAGATTTCATTTCCCCAAAATGTTTTAGACGTAGATTTGTTCCAAGTATGTTTGGTACTGTAAAGTGTTTACACAATTGTTCACATAGTACATAAATTTATCATCGTGGTTCACCGTTAATCATGATATATTTATTTGAAGTGAAATAAAATAAAATAAAAGTGTTTACTACAATTCCATAAATTTATATCATTTCTCTGAGCTCACACAGGCACAAAGTCGTTTCTGTTTATTATGATCGAGATAGACATGTCACCTTGTTTCGAGATAATATGCAGTGCCATGTGCAAAGTTGTATTAAGTCACCTACACAAAGAATAACGATTATGCTAGTGTATCACATCGATATCCAGTATCGCTTATGTAGATATCTTAGATGAAAAGATTTCTTTTAGTCTGCAGTGTGTAATGAACAAAGAAATCACCCACATTGGGTCTCTCCTCCACAAGTCTCATGTACGCGGGGGAAGAGGCGTCTAGACCACTCAGTGCCAGGCTCTCGACTAGCGCTGGATTTTGATATTAAAAATATTAAAATTAATATAAATTGATTTAAAAATATATTAATATTAATATTTAATATTAATTAATAATTACATTTAATATTTATATTTAACATAAGTTTATATTAACGAGAGTGGTTCTGAAAACTTTGGTGGGACTCCGCTCCTTCGCCTTTTCCTCATGTATTTATAGACAATCCCTCTCTGTGAGTATTGCTGCTCCTCCAGGAACTCAACCACCCGATCATGTTCCAACTCCTTCAAAGCCACAGAAGAGCAGTAAAGTCGATTCTTCCGTTGAATCAGTTAAAGGTGATAATAGTACTCCTGGATCTCAACCCAACGGCCATGTTCCGACTCCTCCGTAGCAACATAATGCTGATTTTTCCATCGGGGCGTCGGCAGTAGAAGCACGAGGAGATAGTAGCTGTTCTCCCTCAAGTCAATGTAACTCCCATGTCCCAACTCCGGGATGTTGCAGTCGCCAATCAAAGAAGGTGGAGCTAGTGAGAGTCAATGCAAGCAAGGAGGAGGGGTTAATTAGAAAGCATGGACCAGTAGATCATACTTATTATTAAATACCCCAAGAACTTAGTTTCCTCTTGAACCGGAAACAATCTCTTCCCCACACCCACCTACCTATTTTTAATAGAGATGTTTCTTATTGGTTCTATGGAGGTAGAATAATGAAATAGGGTTTCAAACTATTCATTCAAAAGAATAATACAGATGTTTCTTAAACACCAGTATTTCTTCTGCGCAGGAAGAGTCATGGAATGGAATAGGATTTCATACCATTCATTTACAAGAATAAACAGAAATATAGATATTCATTCATCAATTAAAATGATTGAGAGACGGAAAATAGTGGTCGTTTGGTGTTACCGTTCTTAAAAATGGTCAATTTCATTTGATAACTTAAAAAAATGGTGAATTTCATTTAATAACTTACAATGAAAGCTTTAAATACGGTATATTCATTTTGATATGATATTACAAATTTTTCAACATAAATAATTAAATAATGTTTTTTCATAATTATATTGTACCATTATTATTTAAAATGAGGTTCTTATCTTTTATATAATATTGTTTTTTATGAAAATTATCCAATGTTTTCTACATTTTTAAAATTATGATATTAATATTAATTTTATTAAATATAGATTTTTATATTTTTATGGAATAATATTTAATATATTTTCATAAACATTTTGAAGTAATTATAAATTTAGAGTTACGATGAACTTCATATCATTTTTTATTTTGATTTTAATTAATTATTGTTAAATTTAAGGTATATGCTCAAATGTGTGTAATGGAAGTGGTTAAACATTTTTCCAAACTTTAAATGTTTTATGATTATTTTTAGTGTAGTGGATTAAAATGTCAATGAAAGTGGATCAATATTTTAGTTTTCTTGGAGTGGATCAAAATAATAGGAAGTCATATCATATTTTTTACCTAAAATCTCACAACTACTTTGTATTTTATAGAATTGTAGATATGCATCATCAACATTGCAAAATTAAGTTGCAAAACCTAAATCTATTTGTACTTGAACAATCATGATTTCAACAACCTAAAATTACAACTTCATCAAAGATTTAATGGTTAAATTTATGTGATGTGAAACTAGAAAAATTAAAAATCATAAAATGGACATAAAAATCTCTTTTGAAATAGATAGCTTATTGCTAAGGCCTTGGTCCAACACACATTCCCTAGATAAGGAATGATTTTCTTATACATATGGCATGGTGTCCATATGAAAATGTAAGTAAAAGTGTTATTTTTCAAGACAAAGGATATGGTAATTAGACAAAAAGTAGGGTCTAACATTATACCAACTTCCTCTAGGGATCATGGGCCATAAACAGTGGAACATGAAGGTAAACTTGTAGTACCTATGCTTATTGCTAAGGATCTTCCACACCCTTCAATATATATGTGAAACCAAATTATATATCAGCAAGAAATCATCCTATAATAGTGACTTTGATTCCGTGGTGGAGAGTATGGTCTAAGATACGATGTAGATGTAAGGTTCTCAGTAAAATAAATTGATGGAGAGTGTATTGAAGTTCTCTAGGTATGGATCACTAGACCCATACCATGGTAAAGGGATAAAGCAAGTGTTTAATATCGTAACATTATGGGTCATGTGTATGACCATAAAGTAGGAAAACGTTCATGGAATTAGTTTGTACAACATTATTTGTTTTATTACATATGATATGTTTCTTACTAGATCTGTGATGGTAAGATGAAATTTTGTGTCATATAATGAATGAGTCAAGTCCAAAGGACAACCACGTTTGTTATGACCAGAGTTTTCACTTAACAAGAGATCATTATAAAAATATAATTTGTGGTTACTAGGTAAGGCGATGTTAATAGGATAGTGGTGTTAACAACTTGGTTTTAAAACATGGAGAGGGATCCAATTCAATTCTGTATAAATACATTTTAACAATTTACTCAATCCTTAATACTTATTATGTACATCATGATAATCCTCATAATTATATCTATGTTTTCAAGTTAACCTATTCCTTACAATGTTGATCAAACTCCAATTTTGTGTCACTGCCCACGACTGGAACCAGTCTAGATCCAAATCCTATGCTCTATCAAGCGCCAAGAGGGATCAAATCTCCACAGGTGCGAACATAGAGTAAAAGTAGGAGAAACACAAACATAGAGTAAAAGTAGGAGAAACATTGAGAAATGAATAATAAAAGAAGTTATGAAATTTAGAAATTTTTTAAATTATGTAATTGAGTTTGTACTTATGTAGTAAATGTTAAATTTTTAGGTAATTGAGTTTATATTTTTGTAGTAAATGTTAAATTTTTTTATATGAACATGGAAAATAATGGATAATAAATTGTTAAGTTGTGTTTAACATGGTGGAGAATTTTGTTTTTTCTATATTTATTTAATTTTAATCATATTAAATTTAGTTTTTTTATTCTTCAAAATTTATTTTAAATTTGTATAAATAAATTTAACAACTAAAAAGTATATATAAATATAAAAATACCTATATATATACACAATATCTATACACAATATCTATACACACAACCGTACTAGTATTGTTCTAAAACAACTAAAATGATATTTTTACATAAATTTCACACAGAGAGAAAAGTAAATAAGTATTCATTAAAATTAAACTATCCATAATTTTTTACAAACTGACTACTAAGAAACTATCCAAAAGTTTTCTACAACAGCCGGTTCACTGCCAACTATTAAACAAAACTCCACTTGCAACGGCCATACAAAACGTTCCTTTTCAAGAAACATTACAAGTCCAAATAACAAACTTAGACTGTAAACAAGGAGAGAAGCCTTATCCAGACGGTCTCCAGCAGAAGGAGAAGTAACTGAACAAAAGGCCACCAGAACACAAGAAAAAATAGATCCCTAGAGATCGTAGAAAGGGTGCGATCCCCGACAAACAAAACGGTTATCCTTCCATTCTTCAAACAGATGTAATATAGCTTCAGGAGAGCCAATTAACCTCTTTTGGACCATAAATCGGCATCAAAATTGAATTCCCTTATAAACATGGTAGAAGCAAACAGAGAGAAAAGATTCCTGAAACATTCCTGAAACCTAGGAAGTTGGATTTTCCATCAAGATGAGCTGAAACTGGTCTTTGAAATTTACATGCTTATATATATTTATCTTCATATTAAAATGAAGTTACAACAGGCTGAAATTTGAGCTATTTTATACATCTAGATTTGATTAAACACCACTGGAAAAGGCTTCTTCCCTAAGTAAATAAATCACCAGCACAGATTTTATCAAAAGATTTCAGTCCTCAACGTTGGGAGAACAACGAGAGGAATTTGTGCGGACGGAGTACCTTCCAGTCGCCAATCAAAGAAGTGCAGTAGCTGAGCCAGTGCAAGCTCAATCATAGGAATAGCCATAGCAGCCCCTGGGCATCCTCTCCTCCCTGCAGAGAAGGGAATCATGCTGAAATCTGATTGAATGGACACTAAATCCATAATATTGGCATGCCCACCCAGTTCATTCATAAATCTCTCTGGCTTGAAATCCAAAGCATCTTCTCCCGACACATTGGGATCCCTTCCTATAGCCCACAGATTCAACGTTACCGTTGTTTTCTTAGGTATATCGTATCCGCCTACGGTGGCCGCCTCTACAGATTCATGTGGAAGCGCTAGCGGCACCTGTGGGTATAATCGCACCGCCTCTTTCACCACACATTGGAGGTACTTCATCCTTCCCACATCTGACCCGGTTACTTTGCCATCTTTTCCGACTGTGGATTCGATTTCTTGCTGCAATGTTTTCATGGCATGGGGATGTCTCAGCAGTTCACTAATCGTCCATTCTAACGTAGATGAGGACATATCCAATCCGGCCACGAACATGTCCTGTGGGAAAACAATTTATCTTGTCAATTGAAGTCTAAAAGGTGTTAACCTAATATTCATGAACAGATAGCTTAGAAATAAAATAGAGGGGCCCTAGCTGCGACATACAAACATAATTGCCTTAATTGTTTCCCGTCTGGATTTGGTATCTCCCTTTATATGATCGTTCTCAGCTGTCATCTGGAGCAGCACATCCACAAAGTCCTTAACCTGTTCTGTCTCTGCCTGCCCATCACTGGAGGGCACAGCGGCAGCGGCCATGCGATGGTCGTCTATTATTTTCTCAGCGATTGCATCGTATGTTTTGTTCAGTTTGAGCATATTCCGCATGTAGCCTTGCAAGTCCATCCAATCCAAATAGGGAATGTACTCTCCAATGCTGATGGTCCCGGCAGTAGCTGAAAGCTGTAGAAAAAGCTCCTTAAATCCTTTGCCATCAGCTCCCATGTCATTGTCAGAAACTTTCCTAGTCCTCGCCAGTATTCGCCAAATTACATTGTAGGAAAGGGTTAAGAGGGCTTTGCTCAAATTCACGGCAATTTTGCGTTCTTGCTCTCCTCCCAAATGGAGTGAATCATGGCAGACACCTCCTCCTCTCGCACATGTTTGAAGGACTCGACTCTCTTGGCAGTAAGCAATTCCAACACACACAACTTCCTTACTTGCCTCCATTGATCTCCGTAAGGCGACAATATTATGCCCTTGTAATTGTAGGACAAGTACTTCGCATAAGAAGTTGAGGGTCGGCTTGCAAATATCGAATCATGAGTTTTGAGAAATAATTTGGCTATCTCAGAAGAAGAAACAACCACAGTGGGGACAGAGCCCAAGCGGAGAAACATAATGGGACCATATTTGTCAGCAAGGTCTTTCAGAGCATGATGCATAGGTACTCTCATTTGGTGAAGATTTCCTATGATCGGCCATGGATAGGGTCCCGGAGGCAATCTTCCTCCGTTCCAGCTTTGAGTCTTGTAGTGCAACAGCCAGTATAACAAGAACAACGTCATAGTTGCAAATTCAGCAGTTGCCATCCATGTTGCAAGCAGAGGCAGAGGCAGAGGAAGCGCTTGAAACAACTTACCAGAACCCATCTCGAACTCTTACGATTAGGTCTGATTTGTTTCCTATTTAAGCGATCCTGGACTCTTGGCAGTCAATTGAATAAAGCCATTTCTGGCTTTCACGAATATAGGAATCTATTATTTCATTTCGAGTCTTGTGAAATCGATCATCGACAATGAGTTAGTTTAGCGGACAGGCATTTTTTATATTATTTCATTTCGAATCTTATCAAATCGATGATCGACAATGAGTTACTTTGGAGGAAAGGTATTTTTTTATATTATTTTTCTTTTAGAATCTTATCAAATCGATCATCAACTTTGTACTAAGTTGTACTAAGGTGATGTGCCATCCTATTATTTACACTAAAATCTTATCAAATCGATCATCCACACTCGTTGAAGGGGATGTGCCACAGTATTTTACGGCTAAATATTATATACTGAATATTTTTTGAAATATAATAATAAAGAGTGAAATCAAGAAAGTTTTAAATATAAAATTGAAATTGTATTTTACATTAAAAATATTAAATTCAAAATTGAAATTGTATTTTAAATATAAAATTAAAATTGTATTTTACATTAAGAATATTAAATTGTATTGTGAATTATAAATGTAATAATTGTGCTGTTTAAAATGTAAGGGCACCACGGCCTCTTGTGGCTCTTACCATCTAGCAATGGAACCTGCTGTTGAAAATGTAAGGGCACCACGGCCTCTTGTAATCATCTTCGAATATGAAATTCACAATCAAGTAAGGGCTTTTATTTTTCTTACCTTTACATATGATATTCACAATCAAGAATGTCTTTTCCTTTTCTAACCAACGCTGTTTTAGGGAAATTATTTCTCGTAAAACAGCATAAATAATTAATGAGCGATAATAATGGGTGGGTAGTTGAAGCCAAAGGCCTATTAATTTTCTCAACCTTTATAATTTCTCTAAATTATTTAAATGTTTCTAACTGGAGGAGGTGCAAACTTCAAATTCACAATGTTTATTTGAATGGATAACTTGATTTCAAATTAGATGTAAGAATGAAATATTTTTACATTTTACATAATATTTTACTTTTTCTCATGCTTCCATAACTGTATGAAGTAGAATTTATTCTTGGCTTTCATATATATTCAATGATTAGAATTCTAACACACACACGTCCTTCTAACACATACACGTGATTCCTTCATTTAAGGAACATGATCGAAAATGAATAATATCTTGAATAATATCTTATTCTAGCACCTAGCATTGGAGGATTATTTTTAAACAAATGTCCTTTCATGTTTTCATCAAGCCCCTCATTCTCTTTGTTTCCTTGCTAGACCTTTATGCATTATAATCAAGTATTAATACTTCTAGAATTTGATTTCACTATAGAAAACTTATTACATTCTCTATATAAGTATATTTACAACATTTACATTCCTATCCATTCACTAGTCTTACTTGGGACTCAAGCACCACACTAAGAAAATAGAAACATATTGTTTTCATTCACATATTAGGCCACGATATTCACACAAAGTTGTTGGCCAATTCCATTCGAATACGAGCACACAAGCGATAAATTTAAAAAATTCCCACGCATTCACAAAACAATGTGTGCATTCCTAGTTTGACAATTCTCGAACCTCCACATAGGATGGACACATGGAAAAGAATGCATGATCATTGTTAATGCACATACATTTCTATAATTTATGTGTGTTCCTATGTTCATAAAAATAAATAAAAGAAACTTTGGGCCTCATTCTATCCATTCTCATCCAAGGCCATTTTCCTCCACTATAATAATGCAAGTGCGTCTTCCAAACCAAGGTGCTCCTTCAAGTATTCCTTTAACTAGATTATATTTTATTCCTCTATATGCTTGTTTAATTTAAACCAAAAAATCATAATTTAAAAGAATTATCGTTTTTTATATCTCGATTCTTTGTATTTGATTGCAATGGGAAAAAAACCCATGTAACATCCCTAAAAAATCATAAATAAATAAAATATTATTTACCATGTGTAACTACTAAAATTCCTAGGAAATAAATTCCAAGAGATGTTATACTTCAATTACTCTCTTTGTCGTGGTGATAATGGCTTTATTATAATCTATAAGATTCATGTGTCTATGTTTAGTGTTTATCATTACCATGCTTCTTTTTACGACCTTTTGTCGATATTACATCATACATTCTGGTTGCCACTATTTTGTGACAAAAACTGCTTTTAATGACTCTGTTAGTTGTAATGTCGTAATTTTTTTTTCGTTATGTCGAAATATTTATTTTATCTACGAGATATATAGAGGAAGAGGTCATAGTATTACTTAGCCTTTAAGGCTAATGCATGAACCCTCATTTTACTTTTGTGCAGGTGAACATGATCACCGTTAAGTTTTTCTAAGGAGCTACCGGGAATCCAACACTAGAAGAAAAGGTGGCCACCAAGGTTTTGGAAAAAAAATCTAGATCCTAAACTAGCTCTAAATCAAAACTTCAAACTATTTGTTAAACCATATAACATATACAATGAAAACACCATATAGCATATACTATGCAAAAGTTTTTGGCCTTTAAATATGACGCGACGATTGATTTTAACCTTGAAACAAGGATTGGTGACAACGATGAACAAATGACATGAATCAAATTGGTCTAAATATAGGCCATGTGGTCATAATGAAAGCTCCACCTCGCGGCCATTGCGCATGATGCAAAACCCTAGGGTTTTAATGCATCTCGTTAAACATGTACGGGATTTTGTTGAGGTTGTCCTTGGGGTTTACTATTCTTCATTTAACAAAACTGGTCTCTAGTGGGTCAACCTGGTAGCCCCTCTGTCCATATATTGATAAACTGTGACTCTTGACTTCCAACACCTTATTAAATTAACTAAGAAGAGAGAGTATGCTCGTGGGGTTCGTTACGACGACATCATTGTTGCTCTAGCTACGATAATGACAGGTAAAAGTCTTTCTCTATGATTTCTAAGAATCTTTCTCTTTGTTTACAGTATATATCAATCATATTGTTTTAATTCTGAGCTTGTATATGCAGGAAACATCCTAACACGTTCTCAACTTGAATGGTTAAGGGTTGTCATGGCTGTGGTCTCGGTATGACTTATACCTTGACCTCCATGGTTTTGTGGTCTGGATTGAAAGCTTTCAGCATGGTCTGGGTGTCCATACTTATGTTTACTGTTGGTGAAAGTGATTAATCCTCCTCTAATAGCCATGAGGCAATTTTGTACTTGAAGTATTCTAAGGGATAACCCTTTTCTGTGTGGAGTCGTATAGACTATGCCGCATCCAATGTTTGTGTTTATGGTGTAATTATGTGAGTTTGATCAAGGTTTTTGCAAGAACCTGTAAGGGCTCATATACCTCCATGCTTGACCTTATAATACTGTAACTCTTTTTATTTAAAACTTTACCGCTTTGTGCAATGTATACTTTTTATTTCATTTATCTACTCTCTTTGTCATTTCCTTTACAATTTGTATAAGTGACCATCAGGCCTTTATACTATCTTGTTTGTATTTTTAGGAAGGGTCATAAGGCCACTGTTAGTGATAACTGTAGTTATTTGAATCATCAATGGTTTTGCTTATAGTTTAAAAGACTCGTGAGGGCTTTAATGTTTATTATACATGCCATAGTGGTACTGTAGCTTCGTTCTATTGTTCATAGATTATAGCTGTTGGATTTCTATATATTATTGAAAAATGTTTACCATCACTCTATTGATTTGATAGATAAGCATAAGGCTCAGTCATTACTTACTGATTACTTGTGATGTATAAGCTCAGCTGTAAAATAATTTGAAGTTTAAGGTTGTTATGTTTCAAATCTGTAAGTAATAAATTACATATGACAATACCATTTCGACTTTCATCCTATACCAGTGCTGCAGCCTGCCGATCAAATTGATTTGGTATTTTAATATTAAAGAGTAAATTACAAGAGGCTAACTGTGCCGCCCTTATAATTAACTATTGTAGAGCCTAACTCAATTAATAATTTCTTAATTTTGTTTATCCTACTGTATCTAGGGTTTATCAAGAGGCTAGAACTCGACCCTCGATGTAACATACCCAAAAACTAAAAACTAAATATTTCTTATTTATTTCAGAAAAAAACATTATGTTAAATTTATTGTAAAGTTTATGACCGAGTGGGTCAACGATGACTGTAATTGAATAATTATTTATTTTCATAGTTAAATAAAGGAGACACCTATCTAAGGGACATTGTTAAATAAGTGTTCATTGACCCACTAGGAGGAAGGAGCAGCTATAGAAGGCTATTTGACAAGTGGAAACACTATCATTTCACTAGCAGTAGGAGCATAATCCTTGAAAAAGTGGTCATCGTCCCTGTGTTGGAGTCATTTACCCAACATGCACACTTATTTGGTCAATTTTTTCCTATTTACCCACTATCCTAAGTATAATTGACTTACTTGGCATTAGATGAGCACACCCACGCCCTACTTTAGCCAAGGAGGCCAACTAAGCCTTCTCCTTCATTCGGGGAGGCTAACTAAGCTTCCTCCTTAAAAAAAGGAGCAACTATGGGGCGATTTGAGTGTCATAAATGCACCTAATTGCTAACTAATTGTTGTTTCATCTAGAAATTGGTTAATATGAGTTGTGAAGGTACCTCCATTCATTATTTGATTATTTTTGGTCAATATTTGTGAATTGGAGATAACACTGGCGCCTACAACCACTTCTGATGACATCTGTCACTTCAGTTAACTCCATCGGTGTAAACACGTGTAAACCCCAAATAAAAATTAAATTTTTTTTTTACGACAATTAAAGTTTAAAATCATCGATAAGGAGAGTAACTTAACTACTAAAAGTTAACATCCTAAAGGGTCTAATCTGGAAACTAAAACAAATTCCTTTATTAATTTCTATAATTGCATTATTCACTATCTGCATTCAAAATTAAGTATTGAAAGACTGATTTAGTAAGTAATTATCTGAAGTGTTATGAGCCGAAAACAATTGTTTGTTTACTATGTACTAAAGTTTGGCTCCTACTTAAATAAAGGAATTTCAGTTTATGCCTCAGGCTTAATTAGCTCTTGAAGCTAATGCAGTGAAAATATTATTCTTGTTACAGGTCTCTTTACAGGTAACTTTTATTTCCAGTTTCAGGCTCAATAATTTAATATTGTTAGCAGTAAAATCAAAGCTAGGGTAATCATTTAATTTTAAAGTTTTTGACTAGAGCGAGTAGTGCATGACTCGTTCTTTTCATATAACGTCATTATAAACTTTGTTTGTTTTCTATACTGTTGAAATATGAACTTCTTATGTTCAATAGTCAAGGATGGCTAAATCTAAAATCTCTTGTTTAGGTTGGTAGATAATATTATTTCTTTGATTTAAGGGATTGAAAGCTCATTACCCTAAGAACAAAACAAAACAAAAACCTTTGCATAAAATAATACTCCCTATATGATTTTTATATTATAAGTATAAACCATATCTATGCAAAAACTAAACTATAAAATCCTTTACAAAACTATGCTAAAGCATCTCTATATTTAAAAATCTTGTGTTTTTATGTTTTTAACCAAAATAATGACAAAGGTTATGTATAACCTTTTGCAGGCTTCACTCCAGCTCTTGAAACTATAGAGAAACACCCATAAATCAAGCTTTAAGTGGAAACCATGTGGCTAAATGTTAGTGGATAGGGTTTATGTGTTGGAAAACCCTACTACATAATTTTTCAAACCCTAAAATCTTGCATTGTTTACCAAACATTTCACTGCTGTGAGTAGCGCTGCTAGGCTCATGGCCTCATGGGACTTTGATGCCATTGTTTATCTCTGTGAGTGATGGCCTTCGATGCCAACATCTAGCTCTGTGAGTGACTTAACCCACATATCATCCGAGCTGAATCCTATGATTATTAGCAATGTGGTTTCTGGTTCTAAAACTCACAGCTTACTTTGTGGATTTCAATGACAATAGGGAGATTTTGTTTCGTCGTGGCTTTTACTTTGGCTTTCTCATTCTCGTCGAGGTTCTTAGGTTACGTATCTTCTACCCAGTTGCTAGGGTGTGAAGGTTTTCCTTGGCCAAGGCCGCTGTGCAAAACAAACTACGGCACGACCGAGGATAAAATATCTCCACATAAACTCGTTTCACTCTTTTTGCAAATGCTATAAAAATTCTTTATTGTAACAAGTTTTCTTTTAAGAAAGAACTTGACATTTCTCAAATTCTTGTGCAGACTTCTTCTACAGGTGAAATTTCACTACTATGAGGTGGAAGACATAGGATACTTCATGAAAAAGGCTCTACACTTCTCATACAACTTGGTAAGCCTCAATTTCATGCCTGAGGTTTCTTTTGTTGTGATGAGTGGAGTTTTGAAAGATACTGTCTCACCGAGAAATTGAGCTCCCTTGCCATAGCTGTGTTTGAACAATGCTTTGTTTCGAAAGGCCGTGTGGCCGTAGAACTGTTCTGTTAAAAATGTTTAAGTTTTCTTAGGGTTTCGTAGTTTGTAAACACCTTGTTTTTGAATTGTAACGGTTGACAGTAATATGGGTGCACCAGCCCATGTAAAAAGGAGTCTTTCATAGACTTGGACATCGTGGTTTTCTGTGTTGTAAATTCAAATTGTTTAAGCTTAGATTAATGAAATTTTAAACATTCTTGTTGCTATTTACCTTATCTAGTGAATGATTTGATAAAATATTATGAAAGGATTTCATTGTTGTAAAAGTCCATAATTTTGAATTTTGTTAAGATGAGGTTATTATGTGGAAATTTAATGTGAACACTAGCTTTTGGGTTTTCTTTTTAGTTTAAATATTTACTTATTAAATAATAAAAGGAAAAAGGGTTTGTCACTACAACTCGAGCATGAATATGTAAATTTGATTTGGAAATTTTAATTTATCTTTTGTTATTTTATTTAGTATGTAAATGATAAAGAGCCTAAACTCTCTTTCTATGTAAAATTTATTTAATTTGATTATTTATGATATAGATAAAAGGGTTAGTATTTTTATTTTAAATTAAAACTATGAACTGTTGTTGTTTTTACTTTGACGTATTTGATATATGATGTTTTACTTACAGTATTACTGAAATTATTTATTTGTTATTTGCAAAACCTAAGTTATTACTATAATTTCATTATACTGTTTAAATAATCTAAGTTTTTCCTACTTATGCTATTTTTCTATTTCTGTAATAGTTAATAATTAAATGTAATTATATGGAGAACACAGTTACACAAATTTTTAATAGACCTTCTTTTATGGTAGTTTATGTTTACGTTTTAAACAAATGTATTTTAACTAAGGAAACTTCTGAAATAGAGGAATCTTTCTTCTAAATAACTTGATAAAGATTGAAAGTAAATAATCATAGATTTGATTTGATGATCAAAATTAATTTCACCTATTGTACTAGAGTACTACCTCTTGAGATGTGTGGAAAAATACAGTCAAGTAATTTATTCATCAGTAAATTTAAAAATAAGCCTAATTCAATCTTCCTAAAACATATTTGAACAGAATTTATCAATCTTGGAACAATAAAAGATTTAACTAACTCACAAAATAATCAATCATATAGATGCATCAAATCTTAAATTTATACATTCTGGTTCCTATGCTTGCATAAAGAAAATAAAAATAACATTTAGAACCTAGTAATATAGCAGAGGATACAACAAACTAAGGAGCCCGTTCCTCCCAGCCAACTCCTGAAGACAGCTGAGTTGCAAATCTTAGGACCTCGAGCCTATCTACTCGTCCACCTAGTTGAAAGCATTGGGTGAGAGAATAGGTTTAGAAACCCCTGCAACTCCACAGAATAAAAAATAGTAATAGATCTCCCTATAGCAGTAAGAACTCTGCCCAAAACAGTTGCACTAGTTCAGTAAATCAGCACTTTCCACTCAAACACTTCTTCTTGTCCCCTCCATCGAATTTCTTGTGCACCAATTTCACTATAAATTTCACAAGTAAAGAATGAGAAGACCCAAGTGAATTTCATGGGTAGTTTTATTATCATGCGTAGGTATTTTGTGTCATTTTTTCACTTAATGAGCCACCTTCTCTTATTCCACTTTCTTGGGGAACATGATCACAAAAATAGGGAATTTGCCTCCTGCAACAGCTAGAAGTATTTTGAGGATGCTTCTAAGTGTCAATATGCTCTCAACCTAGCCTATTCTACCAAGTGGCCAATAGACACTCATTTAACAACCTCCTTAAGCTATTGTCTCATATTTTATTTATTAATTAATAAAATGTTTAACAATTGAATACAATTATCTTTGACCCCACTTGGTCAATAATTACAAACTTTATAATAAAATTAAAACATAATGTCTCCTAAAACATAAAATCCTTTTGTAATTTTGGGTATGTGACAATGAGCGCTACTTGGAGGTATGGATGTGCTAATTCCTTTAGGTGGACATGCAGTTACATGTGATGAGTCACTTTCAGTTAGAAAATTAGTCATCTAGGGTTGTATAATTTATAACATTGGCCACTATGGATTAGACCATATACTTTAACGCTTTTAACACCTTGCACCTTCATCTATTAGGAAGGGGTCCTTTGCATTGTATACCATGAGCTTAGGTTATGGTAAGGCCCTTGGACTTATAAGGGCCTTTATTACATTAAGGATGGTACCAAGACTATGGTATAGGCCCCCAACCCTTTGGGACATCAAAGCCCTAGTAAACATATTAAAAATGAAAACAATGAAATTGTAAAACATCATCTACAAGAGTAGCTGAATGAAATGGTTGGAATTTTCCATTATCGGAGTGGGTGAAACCTAGAATAGCGGGAAAATTTGAGATGAGTAACTCATAAACATTATTAATTTAACACATGAGTAAGACTACATGTTAAAATTTGTATGAATAAACACATGTACAATTTTTTTTTTCTGTGTGACATTGTATCTTTAGGCATCTAGATTTAATTTAGAAAAAAAATTGGAGACATAATGAAATATATTTGATTAGATCAATAGCGTTCTAGGTGATCATCGTTTCCTATCTCACTCACAACAATGATTATTGTGCATTTGTCAACGAAGCACACGATCCCCGACAAACAAAACATTTATCCTTCCATTCTTCAAACAACTGTAATATAGCTTCAAGAGAGCAAATTAACCCCTTTTGAAAAATAAATCGAAATAAAAATTGAATTCCCTTATAAACATGGTAGAAGCAAACAAAAAGAAAAGATTCCTGAAACATTCTTGAAACCTAGGAACTTGGATTTTCCAGCAAGATGAGCTGAAACTCGTCTTTGAAATTTACATGCTTATATAAATTTATCTTCATATTAAAATGAAGTTACAACAGGATGAAATTTGAGCAATTTTATACATCTAGATTTGATTAAACACCACTAGAAAAGGCTTCTTCCCTAAGTAAATAAATCTCCAGCACAGATTTTATCAAAATATTTCAGTCCTCAACGTTGGGAGAACAACGAGAGGAATTTGTGCGGATGGAGTACCTTCCAGTCACCAACCAAAGAAGTGCCGCAGCTGAGCCAGTGCAAGCTCAATCATAGGAATAGCCATAGCAGCCCCCGGGCATCCTCTCCTCCCTGCAGAGAAGGGAATCATCGTGAAATCTGATTGAATGGACACTAAATCCATAATATTGGCATGCCCATCCAGTTCATTCATAAATCTCTCTGGCTTGAAATCCAAAGAATCTTCTCCCCACACACTGGGATCCCTTCCTATAGCCCATAGATTCAACATTATCGTTGTTTTCTTAGGTATATCGTATCTACCTACGGTGGCCTCCTCTACAGATTCATGTGGAAGTGCTAGCGACACTGGTGGGTACAATCGTAGCGCCTCTTTCACCAGACATTAGAGGTACTTCATCCTTCCCACATCTGACCCGATTACCTTGCAATCTTTTTCGACTGTGGATTTGATTTCTTGCTGCAATTTTTTCATGGCATGGGGATGTCTTAGCAGTTCACTAATCGTCCATTCCAATGTAGATGACGATGTATCCAATCTAGCCATGAACATGTCCAGTGGGAAAAAAAATTATCTTGTCAATTGAATTCTAAAAGCTGTTAACCTAATATTCATGAACATATAGCTTCGAAATAAAATAGAGGGGCCGTAGCTGCGACATACAAACATAATTTCCTTAATTGTTACCTGTCTGGATTTGGTATCTTCCTTTATATGATCATTCTCAGCTGTCATCTGGAGCAGCACATCCACAAAGTCCTTAACATGTTCTGTCTCTTCCTGCCCATCATTGGAGGGCACAGCAGCAGCGACAGCAGCCATGTGATGGTTGTCTATTATTTTCTTAGCAATTGCATTATATGTTTTGTTCAATTTGAGCATACTCTGCTTGTAGCCTTGCAAGTCCATCCAATCCAAATAGGAAATGTAGTCTCCAATGCTGATGGTCCTAGTAGTAGCTGAAAGCTGTAGAAAAAGCTCCTTAAATCCTTTGCCATCATCTCCCATGTCATCGTCAGAAACTTTCCTAGTCCTCACTGGTATTCGCCAAATTATATTGTAGGAAAGGGTTAAGAGAGCTTTACTCAAATTCACAGCAATTGTGTCATTCTTTCTCTCCTCCCAAATGGATCGAATCGTGGCAGACACCTCCTCCTATCACACATGTTTGAGGCACTCAACTTCGCACATGTTTGAAGGACTCGACTCTCTTGGCAGTAACCAATTCCGACACACACAACTTCCTCACTTGCCTCCATTCATCTCCATAAGGCGACAATATTATGCCCTTGTAATTGTAGGACAAGTACTTCGCATAAGAAGTTGAGGGTCGGCTTGCAAATATCGAATCATTTGTTTTGAGAAATAGTTTGGCTATCTCAAAAGAGGAAACAACTACAGTGGGGATAGAGCCTCTTCCTCTTCATGCAACATGGATGGCAACTTCTAGATTTGCAACTATGATTTGAGGCAATCTTCCTCCGTTCCATCTTGAGTCTTGTAGTGCAATATCGAGTATAACAAGAACAACGTCATAGTTGCAAATCCAGCAGTTGCCATCCATGTCCCAGGAAGAGGCAGAGGTAGAGGAAGCGCTTGAAACAACTTACCAAAACCAATATCGAACTCTTACGATTAAGTTTGTATGACTGCGAGAGATATATTTGTTTCTTATTTAAGCGATCCAGGACTTGTGGAAGTCAATTAAATAAAGCCATTTCTGGCTTTCACGAATATAGGAATCTATTATTTCATTTCGACTCTTGTGAAATCGGTCATCGACAATGAGTTAGTTTGGAGGACAGGAATTTTTTATATTATTTCATTTTGAATCTTATCAAATCAATGATCGACAATGAGTTACTTTGGAGGAAAGGTATTTTTTTATATTATTTCATTTCGAATCTTATCAAATTGATCATCAACCGTGTACTAAGGTGATGTGCCATCCTATTATTTACACTAAAATCTTATCAAATCGATCATCGACCCTGGTTGAAGGGGATGTGCCATCGTATTATTTACAGGAAAATATTATATATTGAATATTTTTTGAAATATAATAATAAAGAGTGAAATCAAGAAATTTTTAAATATAAAATTCAAATTGTATTTTACATTAAGAATATTAAATTTATATTTATATTGAATTTAAATAATATAACATTTAAATATAAATGTTATAGAAAAAGTTTCAATCAGTTTCAAATATTATATTCACATATTCACAATCAAGGAAAGTCTCCTCCTTTTTTAATTAATATTATAGTTATATTTAAATTAAATTAAAATATTATATAAACATTTTCAAATATTACATTCTTAATAAAAAAGACTCTTTTTTATCAATATTATATTTATATTTAAATTAAATTAAAATATCATATAAACATTTTCAAAATACTCATCTTCAAAATACTATATTTACAATAAAGAAGGGCTTCTCTTTTTCTTATAAATATCATAAACATTGTTGTAATCATCTTAGAATATGATATTCACAATCAAGGAAGGGCTTTTATTTTTCTTACCTTCACATATGATATTCATAATCAATAATGTCTTTTCCTTTTCTAACCAATGTTGTCTTAGGGATATTGTTTCTTGTAAAACAGCATAAATAATTAATGAGCGATAATAATGGGCAGTTGAAGCCAAAGGTAGTTGAAGCGATGTAAGAATGAAATATTTTTACATTTTACATAATGATTTTACTTTTTCTCATGCTTCCATAGTTGTATGAAGTAGAATTTATTCTTGACTTCCATATATATTCAATGATTAGAATTATAACACATATAGGTGATTTCTTCTAACACATAGAGGTGATTCCTTCATTTAAGGAACATGATTGAAAATGAATAATATCTTATTCTAGCACCTAGCATTCGAGGATTATTTTTCAGCAAACGTCCTTTCATGTTTTCATCAAGCCCCTCATTCTCTTTGTTTCCTTGCTAGAACTTTATGCATTATAATCAAGTATTAATACTTCTAGAATTTGATTTCACTATTGAAAACTTATCACATTCTCTATATAAGTATACTTACAACATTTACATTCCTATCCATTCACTAGTCTTACTTGGGACTCAAGCACCACACTAAGAAAATAGAAACATATTGTTTTCATTCACATATTAGGCCATGGTATTCACACAAATTTGTTGGCCAATTCCATTGGAATACGTGCACACAAGCGATAAATTTAAAAAATTCCCACCATTCACAAAACAATGTGTGCATTCCTAGTTTGACAATTGTCGAACCTCCACACACGATGGACACATAGAAAAGAATGCATGATCATTGTTAATGCACATACATTTCTATAATTTGTGTGTGTTCCTATGTTTATAAAAAAAATAAAAGACCCTGTGGGCCTCATTCTATCCATTCTCATCCAAGGTTGTTTTCCTCCACTATAATAATGCAAGTGCGTCTTCCAAACCAAGGCGCTCCTTAATTTAAACAAAAAAATCATAATTTAAAAGAATTATTTTCTTTTACATATCAATTCTTTGTATTTGATTACCATGGGAAAAAAACCCATGTAACATCCATAAAAAATCATAAATAAATAAAATATTATTTACCATGTGTAACTACTAAAATTCCTAGGAAATAAATTCCAAAAGATGTTTTACTTCAATTACTCTGTTTGTCGTGATGATAATGGCTTTATTATAATCTATAAGATTCGTGTGCCTATGTTTAGTGTTTATCATTAGCATGCTTATTTTTACGACCTTTTGTCGATATTACATCATACATTTTGGTTGCAACTGTTTTGTGACAAAAACTGATTTTAATGACTCTGTTAGTTGTAATGTTGTAATTTTTTTTCATTATGTCGAAATATTTCTTTTATCTATGAGATATATAGAGGAAGAGGTCATAGTATTACTTAGCCTTTAAGGCTAATGCATGAACCCTCATTTTCCTTTTGTGCAGGTGAACATGATCACCCTTAAGTTTTTCTAAGGAACTACCAGGAATCCAACAATATAAGAGAAGGTGGCCACCAAGGTTTTGGGAAAAAAACATAGATCCTAACCTAGCTCTAAATAAAAAATTCAAACTATTTGTTAAACCATATAACATATACTATCCAAAGGTTTTTGGCCTTGAAATATGACGCGGAGATTGATTTTAACCTTGAAACAAGGATTGGTGACAACGATGAACAAATGACATGAATTAAATTGGTCTACATACAGGCCATGTTGTCATAATGAAAGCTCCACCTGGGAGCCATTGCGCATGATGCAAAACCCTATGGTTTTAATGCATCTCGTTAAAAATGTAAGGGATTTTGTTGAGGTTCTCCTTGGGGATTACTATTCTTCATTTGACACAACTCGTCTCTAGTGGTTCAACCTAGTAGCCCCCCTGTCCATAGATTGACAAACCGTGACTCTCAACTTGCAACACCTTATTAAATTAACTGAGAAGATACAATATGCTCGTGGGGTTTGTTACTACGACATCATTGTTTCTCTAGCTACAATAATGACAGGTAAAAAACTTTCTCTATGATTTCTAAGAATACTTCTCTTTGTTTACAGAATATATCAATCATATTGTTTGACTTCTCAGCTTGTATGTGCAGGAAACATCCTAACACATTCTCAACTTGACTCGTTAAGGGTTGTCAGGGCTGTGGTCTGGGTATGACTTATACCTTGACCTCCATGGTTCTGTGGTCTGGATTGAAATCTTTGGGCATTGTCTGGATGTCCATCCTTATGTTGACTGTTGGTGAAAGTGATTAATCCTCCTCTCGTAGCCGTGATGTGTTTTTGTAATTAAAATATTGTAAGGGATAACCCTTTCTATGTCGAGTCGTATAGACTATGCCACATCCAATGTTTGTGTTTATGGTGTAATTATGTCATTTTGATCAAGGTTTTTTCAAGAACCTGTAAGGGCTCATATACCTCCATGCTTGACCTTATAATACTGTAAATCTTTTTATTTAAAGCATTACCACTTTGTGCAATGTATATTTTTTATATGTTTATCTACTCTCTTTGGCATTTCCTTTACAATTTGTATAAGTGACCATGAGGCCTTTATACTGTCTTGTTTGTATTTTTAGGAAGGGTCATAAGGCCACTGTTAGTGATATCTATTGTTATTTGAACCATCAATGGTTTTTCTTATAGTTTAAAAGACCTGTGAGGGATTTAACGTTTATTTTACATGCCATAATGGTACTGTAGCTTCGTTTTATTGTTCATAGATTATAGCTATGGGATTTCTATATATTATTGAAAAATGTTTACCGTCACTCTATTTGATTGATAGATAAGCATAAGGCTCAGTCATTACTTGCTCATTACTTGTGATGTATAAGCTCAGCTGTAAAATAATTTGAAGTTTTTCATTATTTTTATAAAACCCTAATTATAGCCATAAGGCCTTGTAAGAGTGTAATGTATGTGGTCGTGAGGCATTTTAACCTAATCACTTATTTTTATAAATAAAAATACTGGGCCAATCGAGCCACTGTCAAAAAATTTATTATTTTTTAACTTTGATAGCAAAGGTTGTAGCCCGTGAGGCATTTTTATTTACGGTCTTGTATATTATTTTGATTTTTACACAATATTTTTCCTTCATTCAATAGTTACCACGTTTGGGGGAAAATATTATACATAAAATAGACTAAACGTCTTAGGTCATGAGGCCTCTTTTGATGTTATTCTAGTTTCTAGAACAAAATAGGGCCGTAAGGCCACTATCACAGATACATTTTGTTATTTATTCCTAGTAATGATTTTGGTGACTTGTAATGACCTGAGAGGGTTTGACAATTGAATCGTGACTTTACAATCTGTTATTTGTCTCTAAAAGTAGAAAAGAGTTTAGTTTGAGAAAGAATAAAATGTTGGCCATAGGACTATTCTTATCTTTTTTCTTTCTTCGAATAGAAGTCGCAAGGCCATACTCTGTCTCAAGTCATGAAACCATTATTAAGTCGATTAAAAAGGGGATATATTGTTTTCTTAGTGCATAAGACTAATTTTAAAATGAACGATATAAGCCCTGAGGCTTTTATGCTTCAAATCTGTAAGTAATAATTTACATATGACAATATGAATTCGACTTTCATCCTGTACGAGTGCTGCAGCCTACCAATAAAATCGATTTGGTATTTTAATATTAAAGAGTATTACAAGAGGCTAACTCTGTTGTCCTTATAATTAACTATTGTAGAACCTAGCTCAGATAATATTTTTCTTAATTTTGTTTATCCTACTGTATCTAGCGTTTATCGAGAGGCTAGAACTTGGCCCTCGATGTAACATACCCAAAAACTAAAAACTAAATATTTCTTATTTATTTCAGAAAAAAACATTATGTTAAATTTATTGTAAATTTTATGACCGAGTGGGTCAAGGATGACTGTAATTGAATAATTATTTATTTTCATAATTAAATAAAGGTGACACCTATCTAAGGGACATTGTTAAATAAGTGTTCACTGACGAACTAGGAGGAAGGATCAGCTATAGAAGGCTGTTTAACAAGTGGCAGTACTAGCATTTCACTAGGAGTAAGAACATAATCCCTAAAAAAAGTGGTGAGCTTCCCTGTGTTGGAGTCATTTACCCAACATGCACACTTATTTGGTCAATTTTGGCCTATTTACCCAATATCCTAAGTATAATTGACTTACTTTGCATCAGATGAGCACACTATACATGAGCACACCCACACCCTACTTTAGTCAAGGAGGCCAACTAAACCTTTTCCTTCATTCAGGGAGGCTAACTAGGCTTCCTCCTTAAAACAGGGAGCAATTATGAGGTGATCTGAGTGTCATAAATGCACCTAATTACTAACTAATTGTTGTTTCACCTAGCAATTAGTTAAGATGAGTTTTGAAGGTGCCTCCATTCATTATTTGATTATTTTTGGTCAATATTTATGAACTGGAGATAACACTGGTGCCTACAACCACTTCTGATGACATGTGTCACTTCAGTTAACTCCATCGGTGTAAACCCAAAATAAAAATTTAAATTTTTTCCTGCGACAATTAAAGTTTAAAATCGTCAATAAGGAGAGTAACTTAATTGCTAATGGTTAACATACTAAAGGGTCTAATCTAGAAACTAAAACAAATTCCTTTATTAATTTCTATAATTGCATTATTCACTATTTGCATTCAAAATTAAGTATTGAAAGATTGATTTAGTAAGTAATGATCTGAAGTGGTATGAGCTGAAAAAAATTGTTTGTTTACTATGTACTAAAGTTTGTCTCCTGCTTAAATGAAGGAATTTCAGTTTATGCCCGAGGCTTAATTAGCTCTTGAAGCTAATGCAGTGAAAATATTATTCTTGTTACAGGTCTCTTTACAGGTAATTTTTATTTCTAGTTTTAGGCTCAAGAATTGTAATATACATGTTATACCTCGATTCCATTAAGTGTAAGATCGGGTAAAAATTTCGTTCATTATTACTATCAAAGGAATCAATCATGTTAGTGTCAGAATTTACACGGTATTTCATAGAAGTATGACTAATTCAGTTTCGATGCCATTATGACTATACGCACTGGAACAATCATTCCACATTTTATTCTACATTGATCTTCCACTACTAATATATAACTTTCTTAAGGGATTTAATTATTTATCGTGTCATCAAAATACTTAGTGTACCAGACCTATATCAGCAAGAACAAAATCCTACATGAACAACCATTTATGCTCAACCTTAGACTTGTGAATGATAATATAAGACCACAAACTCTTTGTGGATCATTCATCGAACCATCAACTGGGTTAATTTTGTTGTTGGTAATATTACCATCTTATAAACATGTGGAATACTTATTTACAAATGAAACATTTCTCTATCTAATGAAAACCCATAAACTTATTTGTAACTATGAGACTTTATGTAAATTCATAAAGGCTTCAATTCTAATATCCATTAGGTTATTAACTGCATAAACTGGTTTTAAAATAGATCATGATGTACGAAACAAAAATTCTTTTAACATCATTAATTGCAACATATAAGAAATTGGTTAATGAAAAACAGGCCCAAATCATTGATATAAAACACAATCAAAATTGAACAGCATAAGGCGAAAACATAAAGAGGACAACACATGTACATGGTTCACCCCAAACCCGAGGTCACGTCCACCAAAATTGTTAATATTTTATTAATATCATCTAAGAGAATTTCAATTTCCACAACACAATCTGTTGCCACTAATTTTCCTCTTTCCATAACATCTCTTTTAAGGTATTCTTGTTGTAAGGCATTCATTCACCTTCTAAAAAAATAACCCAAGACGTCTACATATAATGTAGAAAACTAAGTTCACCATCTCGGATAAACAAAGGTTAAGATATGCATTAATAATTTATAAAAGGTGAATCAGTAACGTACATGCTTGATTTATCTTTGAACAAACATCTGGGCTACCTAAGTTCCCTTCTCTCTTAAGCTGATGTCATATCATCAATATTTATTGTTCCAAGCACACCCTTATTTTAAATAATCCTTCCTAAGAAAAACTACATGAAGGCACTACTATTCTTTTTCTTCCAAATCTTAGCTTTTCCTCTTCTCATGACATAAAAGCTAAAGTTACCATAACTATATTAATATATATATTAGTTTAGAGTAAAGTGAACATGGAGGGGATTCCCTATGAAGGATCGTTCCATTCTAAATTAATCCTGTAATGTCCTTGTTATGTAACCTTAATGGTTCTGATTACGAATTTGTATTGTACTTGCTTTTGGTGAGGAGCTCAAGGCCAAGGCCCCACCAGAAGCAAAATCATACAGCTCATACAAGTCAATTACCTAAGCGATAAGCTTAAGAGACTCAAGTCTTCAATGAAACCTAACGACATGGGCCTAAGCCCACTAGGGCTAAAGGCGAATGGTTAGAGAACACTATATACCTAGGGTAATATATATATATATATACCAGTGCTTTTATAAACAAAAGGTTCTAGTTAAAACTCACCTAAGAGGACGAGGGTTAAAATAAAAGCATTGGGTCAACCCCATTGAAAGGAACATTATGCACACCTTTACAAACCTAATCCTAGGTATCATACTAAGGGGAATAAGCTGCGAATGAGATGATTCTTGGGTGAAATGTTAAAGTAAGTCTTTTGAGAGAATGAATTATTACCTTCTAGAAGCTCTCACCCCAATAAGGTTACTACCACCTCATCCTTTTGATCAAGGGAAAGACATATAGATGGTGTATGAAATGTCTATATATATATATGGATGCGTGTGTAAATAGGTCATGTACTTTTATATGAAAAGAATTGCATACACAACCGTGGAAACCTTTATAAGAGGTTAGTAGTAGAACCTTTTGTATAATTGAAAAGTATACATATATATATATATATATATATATATATCTTGGAAATAGGGAGGGCAAATTCATACGTTGGACATATATATATAATTACACTATTACAGACCATAATTATGGAGTTTATGTTGAGTATTAATGGGACTCAATATATGATGTTTAGCCACCTTTTAAGGAGGCGTTACTACCTCCTCTGCCGGTCTTAAATTTTGAGACAACAAAGATTAAGGGAGAGGCGTTACTACCTCCTCTGCAGTCTTAAATTTTGAGATAGCAAAGATTAAGGGAGAGGCGTTACTACCTCCTCTGCAAGCCTTAATTTTTGAGACAAAAAAGATTAAGCGAGCGTTAGGATTATTTTTACTATTAAGAAGCATGGATTATGGAAGCATTAAGCTCCTTGACTCCCGGTGACAGATAATGCCAACAAAACATTACCGGAAGTTTCTGAATAGCAGATTATTAGAGGCAGGAATAAGGGGAAACCCGGGGGGACTTTTGGAGGGAGGTTATCTGCACGTGGAAGGATGGACTTTGCGCCATGATGGGAGTTTTCTTTTGACTCAGTGCAGCTCTGTGTTGGTTGATTCGTTCGATTTTACCATGGGCTACGCCTGACCTTAGCGTGAGCCCTGAACTCGCGTACCCTAGGTATGAATTACGATGGGATTTTTTTTGGAGTTAATCCTGTGTATTTTATCAGATCCTGGACTCTTTGATTTCATTTTAAGTTTTGGCGAAGTTTTAGTGACCTAGGGTCATCTGAATTTTTTTCTCAATATCCCTTGCAAAGTTAAATGTTGCTTGAGGCCGCTCGCTACATTTGGGTTCAACTTTCTTGCAAAGTTAAAAAAGAAATGTTAGTGCTGTATGTTTGATTTCGAATATCATGGCCATGCATTAAGTTCTAATCCATCTTGAGGGGATTCAAATTAGTCCTGCGACTGTGTACTCCTTGAGGACGTTCGTCACTTTTCTATACCATCCTGAAAAGCCAATTTTATCTGCAACGACTTAAGATCTTGGCCTAAAGTATAACTGGGTAAATTTCTGGGTTAGGCATTTTTTTCCATTAGCTTGGATTATATCCACCATGTTACACCAATTTAACCTGGTTCACTCTCCTAGTTTTTCGTTCTTGGCTGCCGATGACTACGACAATCCCTATTTTTCTGTCTTGGTGGCTCGCTTCCTCAATCCCTGTTAGGGATGGAAGTCTGGTTTATCATAATCTGGTTGATGCAATGGTGGACTCTGTCTTTTTACCTTGGAAGCGTTGGGTTACCCCAACATTCCTATCATTGTTGCCGAGAGTGGTTGGCCCTTTGCGATACAATGTTGCGAAATGCAAATAATGCACAGCCTTACAACAGCTTTTAAATCAAATGGGTGTTGTCTCCCATTGGAACACCCAAAGGCCAGGAATTAAACATTGAGACACTCGTCTAAGAAATAAGGAGAGAGCCCTCACCGCTCATTCAAAATTCAGGGTTTTCCTTTGTTTTACTCTGTCAGATGGGTTTAGTCTGTACTTGCCTTCTTTTGAAATGGCAGTTCCTTTATCGCACCGTGGCTTTCGGTTGTCTTGCGCTTTAGAACTTCTGTGTAGTATTTGTGAGGTATCACATTTTTACGATTGATTGCAGTGAGTATTATTGCCAGTCGTGCAAAGAGCGTAGATTCTAAAAACAAAAAAACACCTCAAGTACCTTTGCGACTTGAAATTTGAAGGGGCGAGTTGATATGTCGAGTTCTGGGAGGTGCATCATTTGCACATAAACCCTGGTGCTTTTGGGCTATTACAAGCATAACTCGTGCTCTATGAGTTTCAGCAAGCCACACAATCAAAGATGTGGTGGCCTGCATCCACTGCCGGTAGTTTGGTTTCGCTGGAACTAGAATCGCTAAGCCACACCCAATCTTTGCCATATTGTTTTTGAGAAAAATATTTTCTTGTTATTTTGAAGACGATAAGCCATATCCTCGCTGTATTGGTTGGGAAGCGTTAATTTGGTAGAGTGGTAAATGAAACAGATCCTTAAAAAGGGGTTAGATCTGCAGATTTTATAAAGTGATAATCCTTTCAAGTATTAAAGTTTCGGAAGCATCTTTTACTAGTTTCTGAAGTAAATAAATTACATAGGTATATAATTACCTTTCAATATAAGGATGGTTGAAAAACTAGTGGTATTGTTATAAATAAAACGCTGTTAATGAAAATGCAGAACTAAACTTAGTCTATGGGTAAGGCCCACAAAGCAGGACACTTTAGTTGAGAAAATATTTTAGGACAGAAACTAGTAAATACTCAGTAGTAGTATTTTACCATTATGATTCTCTCTTATCATAATACATTCATAGATGTACAAAATGCTTACGGGAAGGGTTCTATGCCTTGTTTGAATTGTATAGAATTCCCCACTTGTGTGGGAATAACTCAGAAAGGCTCCCGAGGAGGAGACCATGGATGTAACAGACAAATGTATGGTAACATCTGTATTGCATACTTTTCTTTAATGAATTAAATGTCATGGGATGTGACTCTATTTGGTGGACGTAGCCCAAGGATTGGGTGAACCACGTACATCTTTGTTTTGTCCTCTTTTGATGTGTCTAAATGTTTCCTTTACCTTTTACGTTTGTTTTATGTATCTATGATAGATGAATAGATGAATGTTTTGGTGTGTTTGGAAGTGCTTCTTAGTATGACTCATTTATTAGAAAAATAAGCAGTGAGAAATCTGATATTGTTAGTAGAAAATGTCTTCTTTATCCTAACCAAATAAATCAAAGGAAAGTTATTACTCCATGCACAATGTTCGTTTACATGGGTTTCAGCAGTGACTATCAAAAAATGGGTAGCTATTTAAAAGTCTAGACCAGTCATCCTTTGTTTAAGGTGATGTTAGGAGCTACCTCAAGGGTGGTTGCTTAAGATCCCCATTGTGTAAATTGCAATTCAATTATGCTGCAATATTGGTTAAAGTAACTGAAGTAGGAGTGTCTCTCTACTGAAATAAAACATTCCAACCACAAATATTGTTGTCTCTAAGATTAGTATTTGCACCATAAATAAAGATGTATTATATCATAACTTTAAGGAAAGGCCTTCATTGGGAAACCACTAATCTAAAGAAAGATGATAGTGCATAAAAGATTCTGCCGTAGCTTTAGGACTTATGTATATGTGTGTCTTAAGTCATGGAAGGATTACTTATTCGTATGTATATTCGAAGGAAAATAAGCTTACTTGGTTTATGATATAAATATCGATCTCGACAAAGTAGATGCAAT
Organism: Pseudotsuga menziesii; assembly: GCA_001517045.1. Taxonomy (NCBI): domain Eukaryota; kingdom Viridiplantae; phylum Streptophyta; class Pinopsida; order Pinales; family Pinaceae; genus Pseudotsuga; species Pseudotsuga menziesii. The sequence continues at coordinate 43,119 of LPNX010051059.1, forward strand.
TTGCAGGTTTGGTTTCTTTTATAGAGAAGAATGGATCTCAGATTAGCAAATGATTGTTTTTACAATACGTGTAGTTTTTCATTTTCGACTGAACATGTTCCATTGAAACGTCTTTTAAAATCTGCCACTAATGGGATAGACTCTTTTGCAGTAACAACGAAATATAAATCTTACCATTTTCCCACCTAATGACACTGTGGTACAGTAGGTACATTACAAATCCTCACCCCTTTATTTAGATATGTTTTACATATTATTATAAACTATCGTTACATATGGAATGCATTCCTATGAAGGGTCATTCCCGAAACGTAACTCTCTTACAAAGTTTAACTGGTAAATAAAAAACATATTAATAGAGAGTCGCTCCTTTTCTCCACTTTACTAAGCTTTTAAGCATCTATGGTAAATAAGATAAGCTACTATCAAACTTACACCAAAAATAAAAGCTTACGGCACTACTTTTGAATACCGCTCTATTCTTGAATAAATTTTATTGTTGTTAGTGTAAGGTATAAAGTTCCAAACTCTTGCACCGTTGACTTCAAAGCCATCCTAGGTGTTGGGTAAACTTTCAAGTGAGAGAAAGTTCCATATCATTTATTAATAAGAGTATTGAATTCTATTAGTGCACGAGGTGGTGTAAAAATACAAAAGGTTCATGACTGTTCACAAAATAAAATTGACAACCTTTCTAGCCGGGCCAAATCTGGAACATCAATATAAGGAGAAATTATTACAAAAATGCAGGCTTGGAACATCGTTTAGAAGAAGGATGCAACTCAGATCTATCTTGCAACTCCATATTTATAAACAAATCAAGCAAATTCAAAGTACAGACAAACATACCTCATTCTTTTACGTGTGAATATAAAGGATCTGGTTCCCATCGAAAGGCTAGAATGATCCCAATTCATGAATCACAAAGAACGGCATAAACAGATCTAGTGTTCAAAGCACAGGTATAGTGACTTTAAACAAAATCAAAGTGGCTCTCATAGAATGGGTACAGTTTCGTTAATTCAAAATCACCATGTTTCCAACAAATCGTGGATGAGGTTTGTTAGACCAAATAGCCAACAATTTCAAACAAAATGTGCCAACAATTTCAAACAAAACGTGGCTACATTCTTAAATGTTTAAGCCCAGTGGCTGCAACCAATAGGAAGGGTTCTCACCAATACATAGGTTGGATTCTACAAGGTATAAGCACAACGACTTCAAGTAAAAAATGGAGGTTCTTCCAAATGAACAAGTGTGGTTCTATACAAAAAAATACACTGAGATTGCAGATCAGAATTTAGTTAAGCCTTCCAATTCAGCACGCAGAGATATACCATACACTATGGATCTATACTTTTGTGATTTCGAACCCATTCCACTATGGATCCGACTGTAATAAAAAAAATGGTGACTCCTAACCCAATACATAGAGTTAGTTCCACACATACCTTGTAAGTTCCACTCACGGGCCGATTTGCATTATACCTTGGCACACCAGATCAGGATTCACTCAATTGTTAGCATGAGTCCCATCAGCTAACCAAGAGTACCTCCAGTCGAAAAAATCCCCAAAAGTAAACCAATAAGCTGAAAGCAACCCGATGTAATGGATATTTCCCCAAAAATGAAGATCACGGTTTTTTTTCCTTCCCCCCAAGGCCAAAATGGAACAGGTGGGACAAAATGCAGAGCTCCATCCTCCAACTGCCATAAACTCTGGTATCTCAGCGCACACAGAGAGAGATTGCACAAAAATCATTTCCTTTATTTAGACCCATGATCCTCTCTCAAACGCAGATCTCATTGTGTAAATATCTCCTCTGGTCGTCCTCTCAAATGCCCCCCACCATATTCCTAAATACAACTTGCTCAATTTATTATCCTAACGCCATGCTCCTCGGCCATAATTGCTAAGCATAGCAATTTTCTGTTACAAATGTCAGGAGGATTTTGGGCTGAGACATCCCAAGATTAAGGTGACCATTTCTGCCCTAAAATTAAGCCAGTAATTTTTCCCTAAATTCTGCGAGGCGATTCCCCCTCTTAATTCCTTATTCAGGTAATTATGTCTAGGCATGCGTCCAATCCTATAGGGTCATTTATTTATTTTAATCTTATTTCGAAAGTATTTCTCTTATGCATGTATGTTCATATACATAGATGTAATGATTTAGGAAATTATAATTAACCTAATA
>LPNX010051059.1:45462-89228 GCA_001517045.1 Pseudotsuga menziesii
AAACACACACACACACACACACACACACACACACACACACATATATATATATGGTTTAGTAAAATGGTATGTTTTCCATTTAATCATTAAGGAGGTATGCCATGGTGCTATCTTGCCTCTCTAAATTATTTTTACTGGTACTACGAACTATAGTCCTTAGACATGTGGCTCCTTAGGTTGTTTTCTTCTTGTATTAACTCTTTGGACTTAACTCTTATGTTGATGCTAAGAACGAGTGCAACTCCCTCTATCGAGGCTTAAAAAAAGTTAGGGTTAAGTACCAAATCAGGTGTCTCAGTTGGAAAGGCGCAGATAAAGCCCGAGAAGGTAAGTTAGTCCATTTAGGATTTCTTTGACCTAGGACATTATTTGAGATCTTCCTTAGTGGATTTGGTCACCCGTCGCCGAGCTATGTCCAATCCCTGAGTCTCCTAAAGAACTTTGGGTAATATCAAATACAAGGTCTTACTGGTGGGGCCTTGGTTTTGGGCTCCTCACCAGAAGATAATTACAATAATATGCAAAAAATTTACAACTCATTCATGGGTCTTTTACAAGAGGGATATTACATCCTTTCCCCTTAAAAAAATAACATCGTCCTCGATGTTCCTATTTTCAACCAACATTGTTCTTCTGTTCTATCATCCTTTCTTGTTCTTGTCTTTCCGTCCTGATTGCTTGCTTTGTATTTCCTATCATGATCCTGCATTTAAAATAATACATATGCATGTATACTAGCATCAACATTGAACAATGTAAAACTCAGAATCCAACACTATACAATTTTCATAATCCACAGTGGTTCCAATATACATGTCAGTTCTATTTTCCAATAAATAGACATATTACCTCATAGGTACCAATTTACCTGTAATGCACATACCTGTTCTTGGAATTATTCTTTTCTCTCGATGTCCTCCATCCTAGCACTCCAAGTGCTAACAGTACTTCAAGTACCAGTTCAAGCCACCCAACACAAGGACGATACCCACCCTTAGGCATATCTCTTTTTTGTGCTATTTAGGGTGCTTCACCATTATTATTTTATATGGATGTTCTTCCATCTGAACACTCCAAGTGCTAACAGTACTTCAAGTACTAATTCAATCCACCCAACACAAGGGAGATACCCACCCTTAGGCGTATCTCCTTTTTGTGCTATTCAGGGTGCTCCACCAAGCTGAGGCACTTCCATTCTCGCACACCACCACAACTCCTAGAGGTTATTATCTTCACAGAGTCCCCCACTCTTGTGACAGTCCTCTCAATGTGTGTGGAATGCGTCTTAACCAAAATTTCTTACATCTAGGCATCCCTAGAATGCATAGTGGTCCCTTGCTGGCCCGAGGGAAAACAAGGTAGCTTTCAAACACTACCTCCATCACCACTCCCTTGTGGTGACAACTTTATACACATGATATCTCTCTCATATCTTCTTAACTCATTACAGTCATAGAGCTTTAGCCTTTCTCATGGCCACAATTTCCCATGCCTACAAGCACTCTATAGTTGGTTAGTTTCTCATATTGTGGATAACCCAAAAATAATCAATTATCAGATTTTGCTAATTTGCATTGATTTTAATTGCCATTCACAAGTTATGTAACCTTGTAAATCATATAGAAAAATTACTCCTTACTCTTTTCTAAGCGCAACTTACATATGCAGGAAAATTTATATACCATAATATATGTCGATTGTAGCAATGGTCATAATATTGCTGAAGCCTGCAAGGTTAGTATGTAAAAATAATCCACAGTTAGTCCTTGGTTGTACAACTCAAGATTTGTCAATTATATTAAGTAAGAACAACAGCCATACTTAACCTCATTATCTATGGTAATAGTTATTTTTATAACAGTCAATTCCGACTAATAGTGTTCTGGGCACATCCTTCCAGGTTTGCATATAACATTATACATCCTTCATCAACTCACTTACTTTCAATATCCATATCTTTGGATGATCAGACCCACATACGCTCTTAAAAATTCCAATCTCAGTACGACCCAAGCAACAACAATGCTATGAAATTCTCAAATAATTCACAGGACTACCAACAAGAGCACTAGAATCCATTCTAGGGTTCTTACTAGACTCTACCAATGGACATAAGATATTAATAAGTATTCATTCCGACAATTAGTCTATTCGGCTAGCCAAAATTAAAATACCGTTTATGAGCTAATTCAAAGCATAATATAGTTCAAAAATCTAATCCAACCACAAGGAACCATTTCTAGAACATTTCACCAATAGAAGCATGCTTCTATTTACTTAACAAGTATGAAGCTGGTATTTTGTGGCTATACAAAACTTTCAGGTATGTACACATCTTTCACTAATATCAAGAAACAATTCACCAATCTATCTCTTTAAGGATTTCAATGCTCAATCCCGCATTGTCATGAGCATAAGGAGATGGTGTTTAACTTCTTTTTATATATGTTACTTTGGTGAACAAGTAATAGGTTTAAACTACAAACTACATTACCTTTATTAATTGGACTTAACCATAAAATCATTATCAACTTTCAACCCTTCATTTTTTTACCAGGTTAAGAAATGTGTCAAACCTTCTTTAAGCATTAAATAAGTGTCAAGATAAATCTCATCAATAATCATATTTGAATTAGTATAATTTTCAGCCATCAACTACCAAAAACAAATTCAAACTTGACGGTTATGTAATCAATTTAAGTTTGGAATCCAAATAAGGATTTTCAATTTAAATATTCAACCAACAAGGTTCAAAGTCGGCAATCCAGCATTATCAAGGTTTGCTGTCATTGTTATCAATCCAAATTTCCAAATACAATGAACTCAATGTTAAGTGAAAAGTTGTTAGAGGACTGACGGCACTCACTTTCAAGATTCATATACTTGATGATTTAGATAGCAATTCTTCAACAGTATTAATGTCTAAAGAGAATACAAACGAAACAAGCCTTTCATGGTAAGATAAGCATAGTTTTCAGATGTGAGACATGGTTTTCATCAATCCACCCAAAATGTTACGATGAGTAGATCAAGTAACCAATGATTATGTCACTAACCTAATCCATGATACTTACATTTTGGTTGTTCATCAATTTATTTAACTAGAATATTAGGATTGTGGAATAATTGCAAATATAGGGCAGTAGAGAATGTTACTCATTAGGTATTTAGGTGATTAGGTAACCCTTTAATGCTACTTTTTAACAACACTAATCATCATGTGTTACAATGTGACCTATCACAATCCACGTATATCATGTCTTTAACAACAATTTGACTCTCCATTAATATTATGGTAGAAGGTACTTTCACCGACCAAGAGTTTGTCTCAGGAGACTCTTATACTTTACCCCTAACTTATTTGTGTAGTTAAAAATAATGACGAAATAGTCGTATTAGCCATCCATAAATCCTTTCGAAAGAAAATCAAGGAAATAACCAGATACCTATGTACTTACGTTGTCTACTTAATGCAGAAGTGGAAAAACAATGACCATCTTTTGTGATCTCAAAAGAGGTTTTTCCTTCTCGTGCACAACTACAAGGTCAATAAACATTTGTATTGGGTACAACTTAAGGTACCTGGATTGGCCAAACAATGTAAACTTGTTGATTTTCTATATCACAAAGAAAAACTCAATCGTTAGTTAAAATGAAACATACGGAAGCATTTTGAGCCCAATAGGCTTGAGCATTTCAACTCTTGCTCTCATACCATATGTAATATACCTGTCATACCTCGATGCCATTATGTGTAAGAGGGGGTAAAAATTTTGCTCACTGTTACTATCAAAGGAATCAATCATGTTAGTGTCAGACTTTACATGGTATTTCATAGAAGTATGACTAAATCGGTTTCGATGCCATTACGACTATACGCATTGGAACAATAGTTCCACATTTTATTCTACATTGATCTTCCACTACTAATATAGAACTTTCTTAAGGGATTTAATTATTTATCTCCTAATTAAAATACTTAGTGTACCACACCTATATTAGCAAGAACAAAATCCTACATGAACAACCATTTATGCTTAACCTTAGACTTGTGAATGGTAATATAAGACCACAAACTCTTTGTGGATGATTCATTGAACCATTAATTGGGTTAATTTTGTTGCTGCTAATCTTACCATCTTATAAACATGTGGAATACTTATTTACAAATGAAACATTTCTTTATCTAATGAAAACCCATAAACTTATTTCTAACTATCAGACTTCACGTAAATTCATAAAGTCTTCAATTCTAATATCCATTAGGTTATTAACCACATAAACTGGTTTAAAAATATATCATGATGTACGAAACAACCATTCCTTTAACATCATTAATTGCAACATATAAGAAATTGCTTAATGCAAAACAGGTGCAAATCATTCATATAAAACACAATCAAAATTGAACAGCATAAGGCGAAAACATAAAGAGGAGAACACATGTACGTGGTTCACCCCAAACCCGGGGTTACGTCCACCAAAATTGTTAATCTTTTATTAATATCAACCAAGAGAATTTCAATTTCCGCAACACAATCTGTTACCACTAATTTTCCTCTTTCCATTACATCTCTTTCAAGGTATTCTTATTGTTAGGCGTTCATTCACCTTCTAAAAAAAATAACCTAAGATGTCTACATATAATGTAGAAAACTAAGTTCACCATCTTGGATAAACAAAGATTAAGTTATGCATTAATAATTTATAAAAGGTGAATCAGTAACGTACGTGCTTGATTTCTCTTTGAACAAACATCTCGGCTACCTAAGTTCCCTTCTCTCTTAAGTTGATGTCATATCATTAATATTTATTGTTCCATGTACACCCTTATTTTAAATAATCCTTCCTAAGAAAAACTACATGAAGGCACTAATATTTTTTTTCTTCCAAATCTTAGCTTTTCCTCTTCTCATGACATAAAGTCTAGAGTTACTATAACTATATTAATATATATATTACTTTAACATGGAGGGGAATCGCTATGGAGGATCGTTCCATTCTAAATTAATCCTCACCCCTTTATTTAAATATGTTTTACATATTATTATAAACTATCGTTACATATGGAATGCATTCCTATGAAGGGTCATTCCCATTAAGAGGAAACGAAACTCTATTACAAAGTTTAATTGGTAAATAAAAAACATATTAATAGAGAGTCGCTCCTTTGCTCCACTTTACTAAGTTTTTTTGCATCTATGGTAAATAAGATAAGCTAATATCAAACTTACGCCAAAAATTAAAGCTTACGACACTACTTTTGAATACCGGCCTATTCTTGAATAAAGCCAGCCTAGGTGTTGGATAAACTTTCAACTGCCAGAAAATTCCATAATATTTATCAAGAAGAGTATTCAAGTCTATTAGTGCGGGAGGTGATGTAAAAATACAAAAGGTTCATGATTGTTCACAAAATAAAATCGACAACCTTTCTAGCTGGGCCAAATACGAAACATCAATATAAGGAGAAGTTATTACAAAAATGCAAGCTTGGAACATCATTTAGAAGATGGTTGCAACTCAGATCTATCCTACAACTCCATATTTATAAACAAATCAAGCAAAGTCAAAGCGCAGACAAACATACCTCGGTATTTTACCTGTGAATATAAAGGATCTGGATCCCATCGAAAGGCTAGAATGATCCCGATTCACAAATCACAGAGAACCTCATAAATAGATCTAGTGTTCAAAGCAAAGGTATAGTGACTTTAAACAAAATCAAAGTGGCTCTCACAGAATGGGTACAGTTTCGTTAATTCAAAATCACCATGTTTCCAACAAATCGTGGATGTGGTTCGTTAGGCCAAATAACCAGCAATTTCAAACAAAAAGTGGCTACATTCTAAAATATTTAAGCCCAGTGGCTACAACCAATAGGAAGGGTTCTCACCAATACACAGGTTGGATTCTACAAGGTATAAGCACAATGACTTCTAGTAAAAAATGGAGGTTCTTCCAAATGAACAAGTGTGGTTCTCTAAAAAAAAATACACTAAGATTGCAGATCATAATTTAGCTAAGTCTTCCAATTTAGCACGTAGAGATATATGATACACTACGAATCTATACTTTTGCAATTCCAAACCCAATCCACTATGGATCAGGCTGTAATAAAAAAAATGGTGACTCCTTACCCAATACACAGAGTTAGTTCCACACATACTTGTAAGTTTGATTTGCATGCCGAGTTGCATTATACCTTGGCACACCAGATCGGGATCTGCTCGCTTGTTAGCATGAGTCCCATCAGCTAACCAAGAGTACCTCCAGTCAAAATATTCCCCAAAAGTAAACCAGCAAGCTGAAAGCAACCCGTTGTAATGGATATTTCCCCAAAAAAGCAGATCGCAGTTTTTTTTCCTTCCCCCCCAAGCCAAAATGGAACGAGTGGGACAAAATGTAGAGCTCCATCCTCCAACTTCCATAAACTATGGTATCTCAACACACGCAGAGAGAGATTGCACAAAAATCATTTCCTTTATTCAGACCCATGATCCTCTCTCAAATGTAGATCCCATTGTGTAAATCTCTCCTCTATCCGTCCTCTCAAATGTCCCCCTTCCTCTTCCTAAGTACAACTCTCTCAATTTATAATCCTAAGGACATGCTCCTAAACTAGAATTGCTAAGCATAGCAATTTGCTGTTACAAATGTCAGGAGGATTTTGGGCTGAGACATCCCAAGATTAAGGTGACCGTTTCTTCCCTAAAATTAAGGCAGTAATTTTGCCCTAAATTCTGTCGGGCGGTTCCTGCCCTTAATTCCTTAGTCACGTAATTATGTATGGGCATGCGTCCAACCCTACAGGGTCATTTCTTTATTTTAATCTTATTTCAAAAGTATTTCTCTTATACATGTATGTTCATATACATAGATGTAATGATTTAGGAAATTATAATTAACCAAATATTCATCCCTTCCCACGTAGGCATTTTCCCATAACCGCCTTAATATGAAAGTATATATATATATGTGTGGTTTAGTAAAATTGTATGTTTTCCATTTAATCATTAACGAGGTATGCCATGGTGCTATCTTTCCTCTCTAAATTATTTTTAATGGGACTACAAACTATAGTCCTTAGACATGTAGCTCCTTAGGTTGTTTTCTTCTTGTCTTAACTCTTTGTACTTAAGTCTTATGTTGATGCTAAGAACAAGTGCAACTCCCTCTATTGAGGATTAAACAAATCAGGGTTAAGTACCAAATCATGGTGTCTCAGTCGAAAAGGTGCTGATAAAGCCCTAGAAGGTAAGTTAGTCCATTTAGGAATTTTTTGAACTAGGACGTTATTTGAGATCTTCCTTAGTGGATTCGGTCGCCCGTCATCGAGCTACGTCCAATCCTTAAGTCTCCTAAAGAAATTTGGGTAATATCAAATACAAGGTATTACTGGTGGGACCTTGGCCTTGGGATCCTCACTAGAAGACAATTACAATAATATGCAAAAATTTTACAACTCATTCACGGGTCTTTTACAAGAGGGATATTACAAGAATTTAAATTTGTTAGCAGTAATATCAAAGCTAGGGTAATCATTTAATTTTAAATTTTTTGACTAGAGAAGGTACTGCATGACTCGTTCTTTTCGTATAACGTCATTATAAACTTTGTTTGTTTTCTATACTATTGAAATCTGAACTTGTCATGTTCAAGAGTCAAGGATGGCTAAATCTAAAACCTCTTGTTTAGGCTGGTAGATAATATTATTTCTTTGATTTAAGGGATTGAAGGTTCATTACCCTAAGAACAAAACAAAATAAAAACCTTTGCCTAAAATAATACTCCCTATATGATTTTTATATTATAAGTATAAACCCTATCTATGCAAAAACTAAACTATAAAAACCTTTACAAAACTATGCTAACGCATCTCTATATTTAAAAATCTTGTGTTTATATGTTTTCAACCAAAATAATGACAAAGGTTATGTATAACCTTTTGTAGGATTCACCCCATCTCTTGAAACTATAGAGAAACACCCACAAATTAAGGTTTAAGTGGAAAGCACGTGGCTAAATGTTAGTGGATAGGGTTTATGTGTTGGAAAAATTGGCATGCCACATGGCCATAATACAAAATTCTGGATCAAACTGTACATCTGTGTGTATACAAACAAAAAGTTACATGTATGCACATCCCCCATATACATTTATCCTATTTATCCCCTCTTTCACTGCCACAGTCAATGTCTTCTAAGAAGTCTAGCTTTCTTTTTCGGCTACTCGGTGGTGATCCCTAATGCTAAACAACAGGGATAGGTCGCATTAGCAGAGATTGTAGACAAACCAAAATGTGTAACTTTACTTTACTAACATATAAAAATTCTCTGTACATTTGTTCAAATTCCAAACCAATATAACATTTTTACTTACTGTACGTGAGTAAGTGACGGTGGTTCGAGGTTCCTCACTAGTAGCGAGACCGACTGGGTTCTCTGCAAGCACCACTTTCTCACTATCAAGCTGCATAAAAATAAATAAATATATATATATATATATATATATATGTCAATGTAAAAAATTCAATAGGTGCACAAAATTCAAAATAAAACTATACTACATGGAGGGACAATGACTTTCTCAAAGAAGAGAGGCATACATGTACCTTGGGGGGTGGGGGAGGTGAGTGAGGGACGATGCTGATTGGGTCCTCTTCAATAACCACTCACTCACTATCAAGCTACATAAAATAATATATATGTCAATGTCAGTACATAAATGGGGGAAACAAGGAAAAATATACTTGCATGTACAAAAATCAATATAAGCAAGATAAGAAATATATAAATATACGTCGAGGATGTGAATATGTGTCTAACTAGTGGGTCGAAAAACTATCAATGGCCTAAAAGGAATTCTATATGCATTAGTGAAGAAGGTCGCTTGTTGGAAAACATAATCAAAACCACGTTCCTACGTACAAAAGGATAAAGATACAATTAGACAATTTCAAATAATTTAAAAAGTACATGTTGAATCATTAAAAGAACAATTAAAATAAAGTGAGACATAAATGTATCTGCTAGTGGGTCAGAGGTGGGTCAGCCTCAATTTCAATTTGGTTCTCTTCAAGCACCGCTGTCTCACTAGTAGCTTGCATAAAGTAACGTAGGTCAATTTTAGATAACAAAAAGAAAATGAGACATATATACTACATGGATAGAAAATGATGTTTTTAAAGAAAAAAAAACATCCATGTATCTATGGGGGGGGTGAGAGGTGGGTCACCAACAACTTGGATTTGGTTCTCTTCAAGCACCACTGGCTCACTAGATGCCTGCATAAAGTAACATATTTCATTGTCAGCAAATCCAAATAAAACAATACATATACTACATGGACAGAAAATGATGTTTTCAAGGAAAGCGAAACATACATGTACCTGGCAGGGGGAGAGAGGTGGGTGAACCAAAACCTGGATTTGGTGCTCTTCAAGCACCATTTCCTCAATACATGCCTGCATAAGGTAACATATGTGAATGTCATATAATAGAAAGAAAATGAGACATATACAAGATGGACAAAAAAATGATTTTTTCAAAGAAAGCGAAACATACATGTACATGGGGGGGGAGGTCGGTCCCCAATCACAAAGGTCATTCCACTGGGATAGATATCATGCTACATAACAAAACATAAATATACAATTAGAAAATTTCTAATAATTAAAAGCATTAATGTTGAGTTATTAAAAGCATAATTAAAAACGTAACTAACATAGTATGTGTGTCTCGGAATCTTCTTCTACATGCGAGGACTTGGCTGGGATTCCACAAACTCATCTTGGCCACCTTGCATAAAACATATTGTATCCAGCTTAGGATGTATTGAATGTTGCAATCTCTAATATAAATATGTAAATAACGATGACAAATTAAAAAGTAAAGTTCTTACAGCTAATGGTGAAGCACCAAAACCATATGCAATGTTGACCACTGCATCAATGTTATCAACATCAATGGTCACACTATGTCAATTTGGGGTGTGATGGGACACCATCTGCATATTTGTTCACATAATTGGTTAGATAATTAAATAGAAATAAATTATGAAACAATTTAAAATTTTTATATAAAACAAAATATAATATGAAAAGAATGAGTTTTACTTACATATCAGAGTAATCCATCATCCCAGAACTCTAAAGCAGGGCCATAGCATATGCCTCCACATGCTATGAAAGGGTGTGGAATAATGAGACGCTCTGAACCCTCAGTGTCTCCTATGAGATCTGTACCTGTAGTACAGTCTGGAGACTTAGTATGTGGATACTTAGTGTGGGATAGGCCATCATCAGAAGTGCCAACCCCTTGTCCTACATTTCCTTGGACATCAGTACCATGATGAAGCAATGTATATGCCAAGTCAAATAAGGCCTCTTTTGTATCATCAATCATGGGACTCACAAGAGGATATACCCACGGGATATTTGGTGTGTGTGGAGGGTGTGGCACTTAGTTAGGATCAATCCTAGCCCCTTCCCTATCTTGGGGCATCCCATGACCCACACCCTGGAACATTAAAATATCAAAATAGTTAACATGTTTCCCTAATATAAATTCAACATACAACTTCCTCAAGAAATAGAAAGGGATGTCTCTATTCCCATGAGGGTCTTCATCAAATACCATATATCAATGATCCATCCCATGTGCTTTCACATTTGGTTTCACGCATTAGTCTATGGAAATGTGTGCTCTACTAGTGGGTGGAACCAATCCGTTGCTAAGGTCTTGAAATAATGAAAACAATTGGTCTTTGGTTATCTTTAGTTTTTTTATGTCTTTATAGATCAAACCATAGGAATAGTATTGCCTCATGGATTCTTTGTATGAGCTAATGTTGTACAGATCTCCTTGGGCATTGGAAATTGTTTTTGTTATGGTGTCTAATGCCTCAGCTAATGATTGTCTCAAATGGTCCCCCCTCTAACGATGAGCTAATGCACCCAAACGAGCCACAATCTGTGAATTCTGATCTTGTTCCCCCTCTGTGTTTGGGATTTTGTTTTCGTTTTTGTTTGGGTTTGGTTCTTGGTTATTAGTGGGTTCATTTTGCACAGTCTCTTCAACATTTCTTTTATGTGTCAAGATTAAAACAACAAATTACAAATTGTTTTAATATATCATTCTTTGATTTAATTCAAATTTTTTTATTAAATTTGTTTTAACAAATATAAAAACTATGAAATTAAAAAAACAAAGAAATATTGAAAAAAATTGTGGAATATATGAGTACTTACCTTCCATTGGAGCAAAGTTCTTAATTTTCCCTTGCAAACTACCCTCCAAACACACCTCTGAAGCCTCTAACGCAAAACGTTGGTGCGATTTTTCACTGCTGTGGTTTTTCACTGTCTCGATATCACCTTCACTATGCAAATAAGGAAATGAGGTCCATGGGCTGATTTTTTTCTTTTGGTTTTACAAATCACACTTGCCATATCTAACTCATTAAAAATGCATATGCATTATATATTTACATTTCGGAAGTGTGTCTCCGAATTTCTAAAGTGGCACTGAAAAGTGGAACCAACTTCGTGCAAGCACCCGTTAGCTAGACAACTAAGTAAGACCTTGAAAGCTTTTTTTTATCCTAGCTCTCGGTAAGGGAAACAAGAAATCTAAAACATATCCAACAATATAACTCTATTTGTAATGACAATAATTCATACACGATATATATTTCTTCATCTAACGACAAGTAATGTAATGTTGACATAACTGTAATGTTGTCATAAAATCACATTTATATGCATCAATTAAATGACTGAAACATAAGTTAATTATTGAATGGATTTAATTATCCTTTATATTTGCAATTAGAATGTTATTTAAATTTTTTTTTTACGAAATTTGTAGTTACAACACCAAATGTAACTGTCATAAAATGATAGTGACGCTCTTTCATGTTTTGACAACAAGTAAAGTAATTCATCATAATGGTAAGTTGCACATTAATGTTTGTCAGAATTGAACCATTTATGTTCAATGGATAAAACACTAAGTGCGAGTTAAAGATTGTATGAATTTATTTATCCTTTATAGTTGCAGTTAAACCTTTAATAAATAAATAAAATTTCTGAATTTTTGGAGATATTACAATGGTGCATAAATATATATATATTTTTTTTTTAATATTAAAAAGCAATATTATATAACAAAATTTTTAAACCTTATCCACTCTATCTTATATACAATGATGCAATAATGGGTTTACAATTCAAAGACATAATGAATAGCAAGTTTTTTTTTTAAAGTGATATCACACAATAAAATAAACAACCTCGAGTGTGTTAATGAATGAAACACATTGGTGCATGATACATGTGAGCACAGTAGGGTTTTTAAGAAAATTTAGGTGCAAGAACAAAAAATTCTATTCTAAAACCTTCACTTATTCACCTTAGACCATTATCTCTATCATTATTATTATTACTTTGTTTTTAGTTTCATAAAATATTATATTTTATCAATATATATCTTTTAGTATAGACAATATTAATTTATAGAGTTTGATATAAATCTATCTAATAAGTAGATTAATATTTTAAAATTTTAATATCTATTAATGGTAAGTTTACATAATATTTTCTATAATAATTATTTTTGCACTGAGAGGCGCTCTACAGCCTAGTATGGGGGAGATCTTGTCACGTGATGTAACGTTACTAACATGTCGGCAAAAAATAATAGTGAAAGTGAATATTATGGGGGAGATCTTGTCACGTGATGTAACGTTACTAACATGTCGGCAAAAAATAATAGTGAAAGTGAATATTATGGGGGAGATCTTGTAATGTGATGTAACGTTACTAACATGTCGGCAAAAAATAATAGTGAAAGCGAATATTATGGAGGAGATCTTGTCACGTGATGTAACGTTACTAACATGTCGGCAAAAAATAATAGTGAAAGTGAATATTATCGGAGAGATCTTGTAACGTGATGTAATGTTACTAACATGTCGGAAAAAAATAATAGTGAAAGTGAATATTATTGGAGAGATCTTGTAACGTGATGTAACATTACTAACATGTCGGCAAAAAATAATAAGGATAGTAGTAGTGAATATTATGGGAGAGATCTTGTAACATGATGTAAAATTTGCAATATTGAATAACTAATGTAAAAAAAAAGTCGTAAATATTTTGTCGGCCTAATAATGTAAGGTCATAACGTTTCATTTGAAATACACTCCCTATATTAATACAAACAAAAAAAATATTATATAAAAAAAAATTATTCTCAAGGAGCTATTAGAGACGAAGATTCTGATCATTTTTTGTTCTTTAATTTCTATTTCTTAATAGACGCACTAGGCTCTCATGCTTTGTTCTGTCCTTCACTCTTCGATTTGTTCCAAGTATGTCTGGCACTGTAACTTTGGGACAATTTCGTATATAACACCATTAAAAAGAGACTATAAAAACACCATTAAAAAACAACTGTGCATTGTTGATAAACATCGAAATCCTTAACACTGTTTGCATTTTGTAATCCATAACACCGAGAGAGATCCGTAACATTGTCTGATTACATTCCAAAGATTCAGAGAGATCGGTAACACTATATGCATTTATATATATAGTTTGAAAATCTGTGTCTGAGTGATTATGTGGTAATGCATGATGCCTATGATCTAAAATTTTGTATATAATAATCATTGTTGAGTTGTGATCCGATCTTTTGATCTGTGGAATGTATCACTATCAGGACGAAACTATGTACGAGTTCCCTTTTTTCTGATTTAATTCATTGATGATCTTCCCACCTGGTATTTTATCTCAACTTTGCTATATATTTCGTTCTTTCTGCATTGGTAGATAGAGGACGACATAGTTTGTAAAAATATGTGTTATGGTATTATATTAATAATTATTATATTGTTATAACCTATGCATCCTTTCCAAAAGTCAGCGTTAGGGAATTTGTGACAGATCTGGAATAATACAAATCCTTTTTTCAAAATCTAAAATCTATGATGGTCCATAGAATTTATTTATTAATATTTTTTAAATATTTAAATTGTATGCATTATTAATATGAAATGTATACTTTTATTTTGCCAAAATTGACGTGAATTTGTAAAAAGTATTATTATTCTTGCTACATATCTAAAAAAAATTATAGATTTCATTTCCCCAAAATGTTTTAGACGTAGATTTGTTCCAAGTATGTTTGGTATTGTAAAGTGTTTACACAATTGTTCACATAGTACATAAATTTATCATCGTGGTTCACCGTTAATTATGATATATTTATTTGAAGTGAAATAAAATAAAATAAAAGTGTTTACTACAATTCCATAAATTTATATCATTTCTCTGAGCTCACACACGCAGAAAGTCGTTTCTGTTTATCGTGATCCAGATAGACATGTGACCTTATTTCGAGATAATATGCAGTGCCATGTGTAAAGTTGTATTAAGTCACCTACACAAAGAATAACGATTATGCCAGTGTATCCAGTATCGCTTATGTAGAGATCTTAGATGAAAAGATTTCTTTTAGTCTGCAGTGTGTAATGAACAAAGAAATCACCCACATTGGGTCTCTCCTCCACAGGTCTCATGTACCCCGGGGAAATGGCGTCTAGACCACTCAGTGCCAGGATCTCCTCTAGCACTAGATTTTGATATTAAAAATATTAAAATTAATATAAATTGATTTAATAATATATTAATATTTTTATTTAATATTAATTAATAATTACATTTAATATTTAGATTTAACATAGGTTAATATTAACGAGGGTGGTTCTGAAAACTTTGGTGGGACTCCGCTCCTTCTCCTTTTCCTTGTATTTATAGACGATCCCTCCCTGTGAGTATTGCATATTGTATTCATTCAATACATTATTAGGAAGTTCATCTGCAAGTGCAAGCGAGTCATACATCCCATTTTCATCACATCCATATATCCATTATCGAACCTATCATCCTCAATATTATTTTGTATTACAGGCTTCCATAAGCATACGAGTGAAAAATTGATCAAAATTAAAAACGACAAGACTATTCCTGCCATTGCTACTCTTACCCTACTTATGATTACATTGTTGTTTAAGGAAATCCCAATACGTGCGGTTACTGCTGCTCCTTCGGGAACTCAATCACCCGATCATGTTCCAACTCCTTCAAAGCCATAGAAGAGCAGTAAAGTCGAGTCTTCCATTGAATTAGTTAAAGGTGATAATAGTACTCCCGGATCTCAACCCAACGGCCATGTTCTGAATCCTCCATAGCAACATAATGCTGATTTTTCCATCGGGGCGTCGGCAGCAGCAACAGGAGGATATAGTAGCTGTTCTCCCTCAAGTCAATGTAACTCCCATGTCCCAACTCCGGGATGTTTCAGTTGCCAATCAAAGAAGGTGGACCTAGTGAGATTCAATGCAAGCAAGGAGGAGGGGTTAATTAGAAAGCATGGACGAGTAGATCATACTTATTATTAAATACCCCGAGAACTACCCCAAGAACTTAGTTGCCTCTTGAACCGGAAACAATCTCTTCCCCACACCCACCTACCTATTTTTAATAGATATGTTTCTTATTGGTTCTATGCAAGTAGAATAATGAAATAGGGTTTCAAACTATTCATTCAAAAGAATAATAAAGATGTTTCTTAAACAGCAGTATTTCTTCTGCGCAGGAAGAGTCATGGAATGGAATAGGATTTCATACTATTCATTTACAATAATAAACATAAATATAGATATTCATTCATCAATTGAAATGATTGAGAGACGGAAAATAGTGGTCGTTTGGTGTTACCGTTCTTAAAAATGGTCAATTTCATTTGATAACTTAAAAAAATGGTGAATTTCATTTAATAACTTACAATGAAAGCTTTAAATACGATATATTCATTTTGATATGATATTACAAATTTTTCAACATAAATAATTAAACAATGTTTTTTCATAATTATATTGTACCATTATTATTTAAAATGAGGTTCTTATCTTTTATATAATATTGTTTTTTATGAAAATTATCCAATGTTTTCTACATTTTTAAAATTATGATATTAATATTAATTTTATTAAATATAGATTATGAGATTTTTATGGAATAATATTTATAAATATTTTCATAAACATTTTCAAGTAATTATAAATTTAGAGTTACGATGAACTTCATATCATTTTTTTTATTTTGATTTTAATTAATTATTGTTAAATTTAAGGTATATGCTCAAATGTGTGTAATGGAAGTGGTTAAACTTTTTTCCAAACTTTAAATGTTTTATGATTATTTTTAGTGTAGTGGATCAAAATGTCAATGAAAGTAGATCAATATTTTAGTTTTCTTGGAGTGGATCAAAATAATAGGAAGTCATATCATATTTTTTACCTAAAATCTCACAACTACTTTGTATTTTATAGAATTGTAGATATGGATCATCAACATTGCAAAATTAAGTTGCAAAAACTAAATCTATTTGTCCTTAAACATTGATGATTTCAACAATCTAAAATTACAACTTCATCAAAGATTTAATGGTTAAATTTATGTGATGTGAAACTAGAAAAATTAAAAATTGTAATGCCGCATATTAATGTAAGTGCTTTTATTTAATTAAAAATAAACAAAGCTATCACTCCGAGCAATTAATCATTAGATTACAATTGATTAATTGTTGGTTAATAATATTAATTATCATTTTACTTCTAATTATTATTATTGTTTCGTATTATTAAGGTTAATTATTAAGTATCTATTATTTAGTTAATAATAAATAATAATTAACAAAACCATTACCTTACCGCTCAATATAAACTTAAGCAAGCCACATAGGTAAAAATGCTAGGACACGTGGTTAGGTTGTGTAACACATACCGTTCAAGGAAACTAACACATGTCAAACAAAAAATGGAACTACACTGCCCGAGAATAGAATAACATAAATTAATGAATGAGGCGGTGGAAGAAGGGGGGGTGAAAGAAGGAAGGCAGTCGGGAAGGACGTATAAGGAGGGAGATTTTGGGGATTTCAAGGGAGGATGGTCAGGGGAAAAAATTGGAGAGAATAACAGAGAGGAAGAAGGCAGAATTTTTTTTTACGGAAGAACGAAAGGGATGGAGCAGAGAGGGAGAATAGCTGGAGGAGGGAATTAACTCCAGGAAGATTTTCACTCTGAGTGAGGGAGGTTGCTGTCCATTTTATTGGTACGTGGGCTCGGGGGCTAGGAAACCCGTCGGTTTCTTAGGGCTAGCAAACCTGCCAATCGGCAGGGTGGAAAATTAGAGTTGGTAGTAAGGCTCCTTCAGGAGCAGGAGAGGGAAAGGCAGGAGCAGTAGCGGGAGCAGGAGAAGAAGCAGGATTGAAGAGCAGAATTAATTCGAGGTATTTTACTGGTGAACTATCTCTTTACTGCACAAAATTTAAATGAAAAATCTGAAATTGAAATAGATATTTTTCTTCACTGTTAAGGATAGGATTGAGTGCTCTGCCCAGCAGACAGAGCACTACAAAAATCATAAAATGGACATAAAAATCTCTTTTGAAATAGATAGCTTATTGCTAAGGCCTTGGTCCAACACACATTCCCTAGATAAGGAATGATTTTCTTATACATATGGCATGGTGTCCATATGAAAATGTAAGTAAAAGTGTTATTTTTCAAGACAAAGGATATGGTAACTAGACAAAAGTTAGGGTCTAACATTATACCAACTTCCTCTAGGGCTCATGGGACATAAACAGTGGAACATGAAGGTAAACTTGTAGTACCTATGCTTATTGCTAAGGATCTTCCACACCCTTCAATATATATGTGAAACCAAATTATATATCAGCAAGAAATCATATTATAATAGTGACTTTGATTTCGTGGTGGAGAGTATGATCTAAGATATGATGTAGATGTAAGGTTCCGAGTAAAAATAAATTGATGGAGAGTGTATTGAAGTTCTCTAGGTATGGATCACTAGACCCATACCATGGTAAAGGGATGAAGCAAGTGTTTAAGATCGTAACATTATGGGCCATGTGTATGACCATAAAGTAGGAAAAGGTTCATGGAATTGGTTTGTACAACATTATTTGTTTTATTACATATCATATGTTTCTTACTAGATCTGTGATGGTAAGATGAAATTTTGTGTCATATAATGAATGATTCAAGTTCAAAGGACAACCACATTTGTTATGACCAGAGTTTTCACTTAACAAGAGATCATTATAAAAATATAATTTGTGGTTACTAGGTAAGGCGATGTTAATAGGATAGTGGTGTTAACAACTTGGTTTTAATACATGGAGAGGGATCCAATTCAATTCTGTATAAATACATTTTAACAATTTACTCAATCCTTAATACTTATTACGTACATCATGATAATCCTCATAATTATATCTGTGTTTTCAAGTTAACCTATTCCTTACAATGTTGATCAAACTCCAATTTTGTGTCACCACCCACGACTGGAACCATCCTAGATCCAATCCTAGGCTCTATCAAGCGCCGAGAGGGATCAAATCTCCCGAGGTGCAAACTTCTTCTCGGGTATTGCACTAAAGAAGGTTCGCACCTCGAGAGATTTGATCCCTCTTGGCACTTGATAGAGCCTAGGATTTGGATCTAGGCTGGTTTAAATAGAATCACGTCTTTTATCTACATGGATTTATAAAATATTTTATTTAGAATAACTTTTTTAACATTTTACCTAATTTTTTATTAATAAAAATATAATAATGCTTCAACATTTTATTATAATATGAATGATGAAGATATACCATTGACCTGCAATAAGGTAAACAAATTAATAAATTGTTTTTATTTGACATTTTCTATTTATAGATTATATGAGATTGAGATTTGAAGCATATATAATTCCAAGACAATGTTGAATGCTATTGAGAGATTATATGAGATTTTGAATGGGACATAATTCCATGTCAATGTATGCTTGAATGTTTCTTTTTGTCATTGTAACATAAATTGTTCAAAAAATAATTAATTTTACTTCTTCTTGAATTCCCCACACAGCACACAGTATTTGTTTAATTCTGGTTGTATATATGCGCGTTGAATGCCCCCACACAGCACGCTGTATAATTTGTTTTATGAGCGTCATTACTTAAAGTTGCTTGGTGGTAGTGGATGTAACTTAGGTTCTCATCTATTTAAATGAATCTCCATTTATCGTTTCAGATTCTATTTTGCAGTTATGTTCTATTTCTTCTCAATTATCGTATCTTTAAAAACAGTTTGGTAATTTTTTTATATTGTTCTTTCAATTAAGATTATTAAGACTTGTAGAACTACATTAATTGCAGATAAAAACTTCGATAGAGATCATTTTAAGACATATTGTTTTTAAAGGATTCAAAGCTTACATATAAATCTAAAATAAAATAAATTATACTTATTGTTATGGAATTTTAAATTTCAAATAAATAAAAATTACAAAAAGTATTAATAGCAACACTCGATTCGATTAAAGACGAGCTGAGGCATGAGAGGCTTGGATTAACCTTTTGCTCCCCCTAACTATGTTTGACCTTTACCTCCCCAAACTTTAGCCACCCTATTAAGCTAATTTCCAAGTAGCCTTTGATTAACAAACTAATTTCCAATCGACAATTCTAATGGTTAAGAATATCTATATCGTTGTGTACGAAATTCTGAAATGTCATTTTGTTGAAATTTTGGTAAACCCACTTTTTTGGGGGTGGACATCCATTTATCTTTAGGATCAGAGGAAACTTTGTTATAAAATAAATAAATTAATATATTTAAATGAAGGGAAGTGAAAACTATCAATTTAATTTAGGAGCTTGTTAAGTTGTTGTCTATTTATGCTATAGCATAAGCATTAAACTTATTAATATAAACATAAAACAAATCCTATTTTAATAAAAAATGATATGATGAAAATAAAAAGAATAAAAACTCATTTTCCTAATATGTTATATTTAGGTCGATATGTGAGATTTTGGATTTCTTTGAGTGGATCAACAAGTGTAACAAGTCTACAATGTGAATTCATTTAATGGTGTTCGTATATTGATATTGTTCAGAATTATAATTTCAACCGTCCACTATGGTCTACAGTGCATTAATTAGTTGATTTGTTGAGTAGTTGATTTGGTCACCTTACCTAGAATTAGTGACCCATGGTATTTACTGATGGTTTTTTTGTTATGTAGTCTTATAAATACTTATGTTAATGTTGAGAAGGAATTCTATTTCCCAAGCAATCAATATTCCCACTTGTGTGTTCTATCTGTTCCATGTTTTCTTCTTCATTCCTATGCTAATATTTAACATGGTATGAGAGGGTATGGCCTGATCCATTCTTTTTGTTTTTGGGTAAGCCTTTTCACGTAGTGGAAAGCACACACACACACATAGATCCGATCTTATTGGAGGTTGTGTTCGAGACAAGAATATTGTAGAAGATTGAATAAGATCAATTCTTGATCATGAAGCTACCAGAAGCAGTACCTGAAGTGCGCTTGAAGAGGTAAGAAATATCTTAACATCAGAAGGATTGTGGCAAATATTTGATGGAGACAATTGTGATCGTTAGGAATTAAAGGTAAGAAGTTTGTTAAAGTGGCAATATATGTGGCATTTCATAGCTCAAAAGTATCCCATTGATCCAAAAGCATTTAAGGATTTGAGTGAGTTCTAGAAAGAGAGAGGGAAATTTGTTTCCTTAAGTCTCATACAAGACAATATAGATTGTTCCATTTTTCATTACATTTCATAAACTAGTACTCCAAAGAGAGCATGGGATATACTCAAACAATTATTTAGTGAGGAAGCCACCATCGAAGAAGATGACTTTGCAAGTCATGTAAAGTACTAAGAAGAAAATCTAGAAGACTCTGTTTATGAGGAAACTAATCTTGATCCAATTATGTTTGACATTGAAAACAAACCTATCAATGTAGTATCACCCATTGATGTGAGTCATTATCTCTCACATAAAGACATAGTTGATAACATCATAGAAGTTGCAACAGTTTATGATAATGATGAAATAAATTCCATTGAAACAACAGAAAAAGAAGATGAGGAACTGAAAGATGTGAATGTTTTCCAAGAAGACCTTAAATCAATTCATATTTTTTTTTTTTCTCTCAAAAAATTCATTACATAGACAACAATAAAAAAACATGTTGAAACAGAAGAAGAAGATGAAGACTTGCACTGTGTTCCAGAAGCTAAAGAATATGTTCAAGAACATCTAATTAGCGTCAAGATCAAGAAGACAAAGAAGAAAGAGTCCAAGTACACATCAAGGAAGATAGTAAAGTTTAATTTTTTGAATAAAATGTAGGCCTAGCTGAGACATAGGCCAACATACGGGTGTGTGCAAGAAGTTGAGGGACCTTTTAGATGCAATGGTGGAGTGAAGTCAATCACTCTTAATCCAAAAAAAAAGAAATCATCCAAATCAATCCTTAACCTGCCAAGCCTAGTCCCAAGGCCACCAATAGGCATGCCAACTAGGATAGTAAACCAAATCACACCTCCGTTTTAGTGAACAAAATCGCATGCACGATTTCATTCGCTAATACGGAGGCATGATTTGGAAAGCCTGTTTTTTTTTTTAAATAGGCCACAGTCGTCTTTTTCTCCTCACCGTGTGGCTATTGGACCATGGAGGAGCAAATCTCGACTAGGCAAACATGATTTTGGGCGTGCCAAATCCCTCCATCTCCACCTTTGGATAAAACTCCTCCTTGTGAGGTATTTTTCTCAATTCTTTTCATGTTTTTTTCTCTTTCTTCATCAATTTATTTTCCCTAGATTGAAAAATTAAACCATATTAAATTAAATTATGGCCAATTGAAACAAAAACCCAATGGAATTGGCCAATGGAAACAAGAACCCTAATGTAATTGGCCAATTGAAACTAATTCCCCAATTTAATGATAAAAATTAAATAATTTTGATTATTTACCAAAATTCATACCCAAAATTCCCATGCCCAATGGAAACCAAAACCCCAATTAACTCAAAAAACAAATGAATTTCACTTTTTCCATATGCGTATTCACAAGGATCCTTGTGAATCCATACCAAAATCCACAAATATGCAAAGTTTGTCAAGCACATTGCAAGTTTGCATAAGTAATTTACATGCCCTATTTAAGCCAAAACCCCAATTAACTCATAAAAAACAAACAAACTTCACTATTGTGAATCCAAACCAAAATTAACAAATATGCAAAGTTTGTCAATTATGTTGCAAGCTTGCATATACAACTAAAATAAAATCGATTAGAATTCATATATTCCCCTAAAATACATAAACAAACATGGTAAATCCCTTTCCTCTATTCGAAATATCGAAGTTGCTCTCCCAAGAACATCAATAAACACCTTATAATTTTGACAAAACTTCTCGAAGTTGCTCTTCCAAGAACATCAATAAACACCTTATAGTTTTGATGAAACTTCCCAATCCAAGTGTCAAAATAAGTTATAGAAGCTTCCCATGCTTTTAACAAATATTTCGTCTTGAATGAAGGGTACTTTTTGGTTACTTAGGTCAAGACAACAAAGTTCAACAATAGACTCTATGAACGTGAATATATATAGGTAGGTTGATGTATTTGATTAAACATGCCAATCACATACTAGATCATACATGATATTTAATCTAGTGGAACCCTTGCAACCATAAAATCCATAGAGTTCTGCTAAACAACCTTTGGAGTCCAAAAAACATCACACTACAACAAATAATTACATATCTAACAAAATAGTTTCCTATACTGGGATTTTATTCATCAACAGGACATTATGCCACCTATTCTAGGGTCTAGTTGTTGCCTCTACCAGCAATCTGGGTGCTGGTCCTGCAAAGGCAATAATCAGCACCTCACAATTTCAACGAAACTTCATAATCCAAGCCTCAAAATAAGCTAGAGGAGCTTCTCAATCAAAATATGCACTCAAGAAAATTTATGTACACATGCATGTACTTAAAAATTAGAATTAATACTTGAATTTACGACATAAATATGAAATCAAAAAATGTTAAATGTTTATTCTTTACTGTAAAATTCAAGATCAATTTTTAAATTTACATGATAGATTTAGTTTATATGTCAATAGTTTTCAGTTCTTAGATATGTCATTATATCATGTGTTTATATTTCTAATGATATTTTATTTGTATTTATGATTGCAGTGGCTACTATGGATCATAACAATGCGGAGATACTGAGGTTTATTGGCCATTTGAGAGAGATTAGTTCGGCTAGGAGGGGTGGAGATGAGCTCTGCTGCTCCTTGTTAGATTGATTGTTGTCTATTGTTGATACGATCGCAATATCGAATGATGATTTTTATAGCATTACATCTTACAGGGATAGGAAAAGGAAACAATATGCGGATGGGTTGAGTTACAACGAGGTAAAAAAGCTGAAAGTAACAAAACAAGCCATCTATTCATTTTTTAGACTGCTTAGGACGTATGAAATTCAGGAGATTAGTAGGCCACATATTTCTATTGAGTGGTGCACTTTTCCACCCATCAGAGACAATTGGATGGATAGGTGGTACATGGTTTTTGACATTCCCCCTCACAACAATAGGGAAGTACGGATGTACTTCCTTCGAAAATTGTATGCAGATTTTGTGATGGGGAAACATGTCAACTATTTTGACATGTTGGGATTCCAGGGAGTTGGTAGGGGGATGCCCCAACACCAACCCCATGCTAGGCATAGATATGCCAATCCACAGATACCTGCACCCCATGCCCATCTACCGAGGGTATACATCCCTCCTACACACGACATGGTTTCCCAGACACAGGATGCGTTTTTTACTCTAGCTCAGATGGTCTCTCGACACATGAACACTATCGACGAGAGAGCACCCTCTTCCTTTGCTGGTGTACAACCACCAGCTTCCGGTGGTGGAGGGACATCTATTGGTGGAGATAGACCGACATCCCATCTACCTCAGAGCAAGCCACATGTCTGCACATCGTGTGGGGGACTCTGTTATGGTGCTGGACCGAGACATGGTACCACTACGAGGACTGGTGGTCGGGTAAGGACATTGTTTTAAAACTCTGTTATTGTTCAATTTTTAATTGTTCCATACTATATCTAACATATTAAAATATTCGTAATATATATGCAATATTTACTCTTGTAGGAGATTGATGCCTCTCACAGGGGTGGTACTGCACCCGATGTGGTTGTACCCGAGGCCCAAACAACCACAACTGAGGTAATATTTAAACACTTGTCATTTTGTTATTACATATAATTTTGTTAATGCATTTGTTAGTCTTGATTAATTTATTAAAATGTCTAATATTTACAATTTTGAAGGTGCAGGAACCCCACTTAGAATGTGATGCTGGAGACATTGCAATCAACGACATAGTCTAAGGTGGAATTTACGACTACTTGAAGAATGTAAGAACATGGGTTATGATTGAATCTTGTTGGAATTCTTTAAATTTCTTACTGTACACTCCTTTATATATTGCTAATGTAAATATAATTTTTAAATTTGCAGATGTTGGAAGCATATGAAGAGGGGCAAGAAATTGATGGAAGCAATCACTCCCATGGTGGAGATATGTCCTAGGAAGGGGTAAGTATATTACAACATGTTATTTTTTCAGTAGATATTATTCCATCCATTCAAATCCATGTCTAACTATGGTAACACTTTATGCACACGTCATCGCAGATCCCTGCACTGCCTCTTTGGTTTGGATCTCCCCGTAGTCCAAACATAGATAAGGGGGTTGTTTACACCAAACGAGGTCCCTCTTCCTTGAACAGAGTGGGTGTGCATGAGGATCAACCTACTCATCCCACGGTAATGTACACAATTCCAATGGCAGTTTTTGATTAGCTATGTATTCACTTCACAAGTGGTTTTTCTTAATGTTATTTTCACATGTTTACAGCATCAGGATGTAGATTCATCCGTGCCAGACCTTAGTGGGATTGTTCATGCCGTTGTCAATGCTGCATCTACAGTAGGGATAAGTCATAGTGAGGTACATCTACTTGAATATTTGTGTTTTTTCTGGACATGCACGATGTCTATATATTTAATCATTTGGTGAATGTAGCCACACCCTAGTCCATTAGTGCACACAACTGAGGTTGATGTTCAACCTACAGCTTCTCTTATTACTGAAGACTACTAGCTTCATCCCCTAGAAATGGTTTTTTCAGTGAGATGTTCATTTTTTACATAACTGATTAGTATTTTCTAATTCATGTACATGTTGATAATTCTTGAGATAATTGACATATTTTTTTTATTTGTAGAGAAGCATGGCAATGAGGCTCGCTGCAAGGTGGAGTATAGCAGAGGCACCTACACCATCGACACCACGGGCACCTATACCCCCGATGGATGCATTGAGTCTTTGTTTTATTTACAATTGAGTCATATTTTAAATTTTCAAACTTTGTTATTGATGGACAGTACTAGTTTAGTTACCTGATCAAGAAATATTGTCATTGATTTGTAGTTGCCAGAGATGCACAATGGTCGTAGATAGAGCCAAAGAACATTAGGGTCTGGGAAAAACAAGAGAAAGTTAGAATTTTGATGTGTTAGTCTAGGACAAATATGTATTTTTTATGTACAATCCGAAGTTAGAGTATAGGAGCGCGGTCGAGGACAGATGTACTTTTGTTTGCACATGTACATCAAATATGTTTTTGATAGATGTATATTGACAGGCCATAGATAGGCCTTATATTTTTGTATTATAACTTTCATGGTATAAAAAATATTTCATATCAAGGCTCTTGAGATATTCATGGTTCAGTCTTTTAAGTGTGATTATACATGTGTGGCGAAGAATATTTCTATGTGTAATGTTCCAAAAAATTTATAGATTTTACGATTGTATGGAGATATGAGTTATAAATTTGAGAACAATGCACAATTACAATAAATTACAATGTACATTTTAAATTTTTTTTACCACGATCCAATTGCATATACAATGTTATATTAACAATGTCAAATTGTATTCAAAAAGATGGATAATAGGTCTAATACACATTTAAGCACCCAGCATAGCTAAGCAACTGATCCAACTTGGTGGAATACAAAAGCACCTTACCTACATAACAACCTAACAAACGTTTAAAGGATGCAGGAAGTTGACACACTTAAATGATGCACTGGTGTGGTCTACATATATAAAATTATTTTTTGGCATGATGTCTTTCATATAACGAATACATGGGATACACATCAAACCTAAAAGTATTCGAGTATTAGAAGGTTGATTCAAAATAGTGGTTATGACTATATCCTGCACATTATGTATGTCCTGCACATTATTTTATTATTTTGTTAATGTACATTGCATTTGATGAATGGCCTTGAGTAACAACTTTGAAAGAGATGAAAGTTATGTGTGATTAATGTACAAGGGATTTTCGAAGCATTCGTAGCATGAAGATATATATATTTTGCAATAATGGAATAATAGAATGGCCACTTATTTCTAAACATAAACATGTTCCATTACATGGTTACTGACGTAATGGCATTGTCTCCTCCTGCATTTCATCATACAAATGCTCAAATCTCTTATATGAGGGGAAGATCTACAATTGCCTTCAAGTTGACCTTTATGTGCAAAAATTTCACATTCACTTACTGAGCGAAACCCTAGTTTCTAAAATTGACAAAAAAAAATGATCCCTTGTCCATGGACCCAGAGTAGAGGGCCATTATAGCACCATCGCGATGTACTGAATCCAATGGAGCTGAATGTTCATCGATCCAAGCAATGGTCATCAATCTATGGAATGTTGAATCCCACCTCCCACATGCTTTTAGGGACACCCGTTGAATCCCTAACCGAGGCATAGAATGGAAACCGTGCATCAAAAAGGGCTTTCAATGGGTCGTGCAAACATGTTTAGGATGGTTCCATGTGTGAACTCTAGCCACATGTTCACCGTTAAGTAATTTACAAAGCCGACCCATCTTGCACCAATATGTACATTTTCGATGGCATCAGGTCTTGCAGAGATGTTCATAAGAATGATAATAGAAATATTTTCCATATTCCCCTCGGAAAAAATTCCCTTTCTTGGAAAGGGATTAATCGATAGATAGACATTATCTTCCTGTCTCACATGGAACTCCTGGTTTTCAAATCTACCCATCTCTGGAAGGAAGTAGTATCTATGGTGAAGATATTCGTAGATCTTGTCTCGCACACTCATCGATTCCAAAATGGCTTCATCCGAAGGAAAAAACATGTCTAGGCAGTCGTTTGAATATAATGAGTTCTCTTCCCAAGCATGGAAATAAGCTTCTTCCGACTCCTCTGAAACTGTAGAAGGAGTCAAGATTGGATCAACAGTGGTGTTAACAATAGCTTGGCAAGCCACTTCCACTGCAGATAAGGGCACACAAGTTTTGCGATGGGTAGGAAGGATCCAAGGATTGGTTCTATCGATAACCATTCCAATATACTTTCCTACACTTGTGGAACCTAGATAATTTATCAGGGCTGTAATATCAAATGTGCCAATTAACGATGAATACATACTAGCCCCCAAGCTCTCTATAGGAGGATTGACCTAATCAACCAATGGTACCATGGAATCATTTGTTTCCAAATGGCCCCTTCGAGTGAAATTTAGTTGGTAAACAATAACCAAACTTCCTTCATTTGGAAAAACCACTACTCAAAGAACAACTGAAGCAATCGCACACATAGCGTAAGTCTAGCTTCTCCCTAGAAGAAGGTTATAGTCCAATGGAGCATCAATCGCCCCCACTTCAAC
This sequence comes from Pseudotsuga menziesii, assembly GCA_001517045.1. NCBI lineage: Eukaryota > Viridiplantae > Streptophyta > Pinopsida > Pinales > Pinaceae > Pseudotsuga > Pseudotsuga menziesii. Next base: position 73,245 of record LPNX010051059.1, read on the forward strand.
AGAAAATGCTTTCCCAACCAACTTAATCTAAAAATACAGTAAGATACCATGCGGGAAGAAAGACCTTCCATCTAAATAAGTAAGAAAGGTGTTTGATGGAACTAGCTCGGGGGAACCCAAATCCTTCCAGCAAGAAAGAGACATGACACATGTGGAAGCACCCTCATCAACAACTGTGCATCCAATGGGTTTTCCACCATGGATGACATATACAAATAAGGCCACATGATACGGTAGGTTCATCTTAACATCTGATAGATTGAACTTTTCCATCAGACTCAAAGAATCCATGCTGGCTAAAGCTACTAAAAGGGCATTTTGTTGAGTGGGACAACTCTGAAGCACTTCCAACACAGACATCGCACAAGGGGTTTGGGACAAATATTCCACAATAGAGTAGTTAGAACCAACCCTATATTTTGGGTTTTGAAATTCCTTTTTAATTATACATTTCGATATTTTGGGCATTGGATCAGCAGGTTTCTCGATTGTGAGAGGGTTAGAGGTTTCACCAACAGACTTACCCTTCTAAGGAGCCTCTGTCTCATAATTTTTATTTCTTCTTTGGAGCAAGGAACTATATCATACCATGTTGATATAATTTTGGTAAGGAGGGAAAACAGAAGTGCCCCTAGCTACATTAGAAACAAAATCTATATTTTGTCCTTGGAGAAAAGGGTCCTTCAGGATAGTCGGTTGTTGGGTCTTGAGCAGCTTCTAATCCTATTCCATGAGAGGGGATTTATGAGTTAAGTGATATCCTTGGCACAAATTATAGGGAAATTTCACCTTATTCTTATCCTTCTTTCCCCCATCAACATTTTTTGTGGGTTTAGGCTTGTTTTGGTTTCCCTCGCCTTTATTCCCCTTCTTCTTTTTCCCACCGAGTTGTTGATTTCCCTTTTGGGAGGGTTGCACAAAAACATTTGTGTTTTTGGGTGAGGGGGCATTTGTTTCTTCCTCCACTGTAGACTGCTTGACATACAACTCATGGAGTTGCTTGGACAAATACTCTACAGTGGGAGAATTCACTGAACCAACCATGCCATCAGCATGGGGTCCAGGCTTGGGTTTCTCAACTCTATGGGTAGACCGCGGTGCTTCAAGTATGATTTCATATAATATCCCAGACTTAGAATTTATCAAATACATCTACTGGGCCCTAAGGATGGCCTCTTCTTCATTGGTCACCCCTGAACTGGATACATCCTTAGATATATAAGGTAACAAATATTTAAGGAACCAATCTAATAGAAACTCAAGGGGATGATGGCTTTTATAATCCTCTTTCATCTTCACCACTATTGGATATGATCCAAAATGTGAGTGCCTTTGTATTTCCTAAAGGTAGAAAATAGATCTGTGCTTACATCATATTGGACAAGAAATTGGAATTAGTTCAAGAACACCTCAGCTAAGTCCCAAAAACTGCCAAACACAATAGAGGGAAATTCAATATACCACTTTGCTGCAACACTAGTCAAATTTATTTGGAACAACCTCAACCAAATGGTGTCATCATTCAGTGAGTTGGAAGAGCACCATAAATGGAAAGTGGTGATGTGGGAACTTGGATATTCACCAGTTTTTCCCTCAAACTTGGTAATGTTTGAAGGTAGCTTGGTTGGAACAGGTGGCCATGTGGAACTATGTTTCACCCAATCATTCATCAACTTGTTCAAATATGGCAAGTTTAAAGTTTCCAGGAACGTAAGCTTAGGCCTAACCAAAGCTTGAAAAGCACAATTTTTGGAGGTAGAAGGACCTGCCCCTTGGTTCCCAAATGTAAAGGTGGGGTTTCCCTTAGTTGTCAGTTGTCAAGTAGTTGGAATAATTTGAAATGGATTCCACCCATAAGCCAGTGGATTATGTGCAGTGTAGTATAAGTATTTTTAGCCCCTCTAGATGAAATTAGAGTCTAAAATACTAGAGAGGGTATCCCTCTGCTAAAAAGAGAGAAAGGAGAGCTTGTAAATGGAGCTGAAACCAAATTTTGGAAACCTTGACCATAAGTGTTTGTATTTCTAAACTGCATCCCCACATATACAAGTGTAGGGACTACATAAGGATTGGACGAGGGAATGTGGCCCCCATTCCACAGGAATCCCTAAACAAATGAAGAGGATCCAATAGGACCACTCTGAGAAGTATGCATAAAAGAGGGTGAAGAAAAAGGTGCACTAGGAATCCCAGTGACAAGCCCACTAGAAGGACCTAATACATTTGAGGAAGTAGGTGGTTTAACCACCCGACTATTTGGTGATAAAGGTACAGTAGGTGCAATTGGTCTAGGAGTACCAACAGGGGGAGGTGGAACTCCTCCAACCAACATGGCTGAGGTGGGGGTAGATATACCCTCTGCATATATTTCCATAATGTAGCTTATGGGAACACCAATCACAAGTGAAGTGAATGGAGTAACTTGGACGATCACATGATCATTTAAGTCAGTAAGAGGGGGGTTAAAGTTTCTTGCAAACTTGTCAACCTGCAAGTCCTCAATGTCCACTGCAGTTCTATCAACCTGAATTTTTATAAGTTCTAGTTCACCTGGAACTTTGCTTATTCCTATCGGTTTGAAAGAGTTGTTAGTATCTAATCTTCTCCTTTGAGGGGAGATGGAGGCTCCGCTATAAAATTTGGAGGAAGGTTTTGCAACCTTCTTGAACTTCTGAGAGGTTTGTCTTCCATAGCTAAAAATTGACTCTTCACACACCCTAAGTTCAACTAAATACAAACAAACCACACAGCACTCACTAAAAAATATCCTAAATATAGACATACAAGTGGGTATAGTATGTCCCTTATAGAAGAAACATGATACATGGTTACTTGGTGTCTATGTAGATGTTCTTAGGAAGAAGCAGAGGAATCACCCAACTGCCCTCCCACACCTTCTACTGGGTTTACCTTCCAAGCCCATCAAAGGTAGACCATAAATAGCCTTCTGGTATACCTTTGTATGAACCCTAAATTTCAAACAGACTAAATGCTACCACAACTATACTAAAAGTCTAGGGGAATAGTCTGAAGGATAATTTGTATGCATGTGCAGGGTAGCAAATCCCAAAACCCTATCAACACCGACACCACATGGGGCCTAAGAGGTGGTATTGACAAAAGTCCCCAGATGCATAAAAATTTTGTTCTATGCTCGAACAAGGAATCACACGCTTATATCCTTAGTATAGGTCCTCACGCAGCCTCGTTCTTAACTCCTGTTTGAGAGGAGCTTCCCAAATACAATCAACATAGAGGAGGATTTACCTAGTGATTGGCCAACTATGTCTGAAATCAAATACTTGTGGAGATTTAAAACTCCCTAGTGTACAAGTCTATCCTAGGCTAGTTGGTGTAGGAGACTAAAAAGGAAAACTTACTAATAATTTTTAAATTATATCGTTATTTAAATTAATAGCTTGTTTTTAGTCATAGGAAAATGGAATTAAACTTATGTGGTGTTATAGACTCGATAAAAGTAAGCAAAAATTATGCATAAAAGTAAATTTCCAAAGCAAGTTGAAAGTACTAAGCTAGCTTTTTTCTTTTCTTTTTGTAAATGCAAGTCAATGAAATTAAAACTAAGTATGAGAAACTATAGGAATTTTTGAAATTTTCTTTGAAAAATAACGAAAAGAAATACTACATGCAACCTAATGCAAAATATTTTTATCTTTTCATTTCAAACAACTTCAAAAACTACAATGAAAATAAATGCAAACTTGAGCAATTTGACTAATCTAAACATATAATAGTGAAATGAGGCAAAAGGATCCCAAAGTGACCTACTTCAACTAAGAGGAAGAAAACTGGAAAAAACCCCGACTTGGAGAAACTAACAAATTTAAAAGTTTACTAGATCCACAAATAGAAGAGTGAAAAAATGCAACTACAGGAAGCAACACATAGTATAAATCATTTAAGGACTTGATCACTATCCTAGAACACAAGCGCTCATACTCACCAACCAAGCACGAGGACCACCTACACTTACTAATGCAAGAAAACCATACACAAAAAGCTCAAGGACTTGATGAAATCAATTAAACAGTGTGACATACAGACCTCAGACTCATAGATTCCTGTCATAAACAGAACCCTTTCAAGCAATCAAAAGCCAAAAAACAGGGACAAGAAAACCGTGATAGACCAAAATACTGCTACAAGAAACACACTATTGTCTATGCACACAACCTGCGTACGACACGCGACTGTTGAGAAGGAAACATGTGTGTAAACAATGAAACACGCGACTGTGTAGGCATACAACCCGAGTGTGCTGCTAAAAAAATTCCAAAGAAAAAATACTATCAAAAAGGCTCTAAACAAGCAAAACTATAAATCAAAGGCCAAAAAACAGACTGAACACACCCAGAATAAAAAAAGAAGAAAAGGTTGGTAAGGGGACTTAAAGAATAGACCCATAGCAGGATGGACTCTCGAGCGAAGTCGCCAGTTCTGTTGTCCAGGACAATGCACCCTTGTAACCTAGGGTCTCTAGGGTTACAAACTTACTAAGATACTTTCATATAATCATCTTATCTAGAAAATGAAATAGCAATGGGAAGAAGCCTTGACTTACCTTGTTTATGATAGTTGATCCAAGCTTGGTCTTCTCCTCTTTCGGTCTCATTCAAAGTTTCCAGGGCTCTCCCAATTCACTTGCAAAGGACAAATTCCTCCAGCAATATATCCTACATATATTAATGGTTAGTGAAATGCATATTCATAATAACATAATTGAAATCATTCATAATCCATCATACATGAGAAAGAAACAATACAAAGATTGGAAGAAGAACTTTGTTTATTCATAAACATAGAATGGTGATATTATAACCCAGCTTTTGAAACAAGACTCCTCAGCAAACCAAGGACACAGATTTCTACTACTCAAATAGGTCCTAAGGCATACCACCAACATAATTTTTCTCTTCTAATAATGATTGATTAGCCCCATCCCATGCCCTCTATTTATACATGGGGAAATAGAGAGGTTTTGAAGGTTAGGATGGTTGAGACACTTGAGATAGTTATTGATAAGGCTCAACTGATACCGACTAATCTTGATTTATTATTTTTAACATTGCATTAAGGTACACGCAAGTATGTATATATGAAAGGAGTGTGTGACATGCTCCTTGCTCAAAGGAAACATGTGTGTTCAATGTACACGCGGGTTGCAATGAAAATAGTCATGTATTACACATGAGTTGCAATGCAAATAGTCATGTACGCAACCCTAATATCCAAATAAAAATGTATGAAGCTGGTCAAGAGATTATGTATTATAAATCATGCAAATCTATAATGTTTTGGCTTACTTCAATCCCAAATTGTCCTTTTGTGTCCCGACATATTGAATGTCAATACTCAGATGGAGAAGTGAAATTTCGGTTGAAAACAGCCCTATAGTGACAAGTAGAAAACAATTACCTTTCAAGTGTTTACAAGGGGAACAAGTCCCTCCACTCCACCCCTTTACAATACAAGTTAAGTTAGAATTGTTCATAAAACAGTAATCGAACTTTATAACCAATGCGTAAGTAATCAAGATAACACGCATACATATAAAAGCATAACCATAGAACAATATAGTAAGTAACATCACAACAACATAGTATTACATTAATAACCACATCAGAAAATGTTAAAGCAGGGAGTAAGAACAACTTATGACATTACAACATAGTAAACAAAGTATGACACATTCCACATACGTTTAAATGAAGTTGATTTCATGTAGTAATTTGACTAGCCTAATAATAATAATAAAAAAATTGGCGACATTACATTATTAGTACATGGATGTGGCATATCCATCCCTCAACTAAACCAACAAGAAGGGATATGAACTGATTTGGACTATCAAAATTTCACCCATTCTCAATATGATTAATTTATGACTTCCAAAATGTATGTCCAGATGTATGAATAAAAAACACAATGGAATAACTAAATCTGCACATGGACACAACTTGAAATTTCAAGCAAAATCAATATAATAATATAAATAAAAAACATTTCACATCACAAACAAAATAATACTTATATTTACCAAACAATATCCAAGCTACTGGTTGTGTAAGAAAGTTTTTCCACCTAAATGTATGGAATATGTCTAGTATATACTCTTTCTTCTCTCACAAACCAAACCCAAGCTTGGCTATGATACCACCATGGAAAATGAAACACCTATAGGCTTATATCACTAAACCCACAGCCCAATCTTTTCTCTATGCTTAGACAAAACTCATACAAAGATCAAAGATCTACAAAGATCTCACTCAACCATCACAAGAATGGCACACGTTCCAACTGCCCCACCTTCCAACTACCCCACAAAACACAAGGAAGACATTCCCATTCAATAATTCATAGTCCCCTTAGGGAATCCAACCCCTATAGTACTTACCAATGTGTGAAGTAAGAATCAAATATGTTGTATGCTATTGGAGAACCTCTTGTAACCTAAATTATGGCTTCTCAAGAATACAAAATAAGTAAAACTTAAAGGGTAAGGTTATCTAGCTTTCCCAACCTCTAATCTCACCTACAACTATCAATTCTCTCTTCCAATTTTAGGATACCACATTAAATTCGAGTTTTGTGGTTCAATACAGTCAGGTAATGAACATGAACGACAGTGGGAAACTCTACATAGAGTAGAAAACATGCATGGAAGAGTGATCAAAAGGGTGTTTAATCCAAGTTATATGATATGATGGTGAAAAGACAACTGACATAGCTTCTGACCATAGAAGAAAAGGAAAAATGATAGCTAACATAATTGTCACAACCCCCATTCTTCAATAACTACTTGAGCTGACTTTTCCCACCAACCACACACATCCATTCAATGATTTGGTTTACTAGTCAAAAGGAATTAATTGGATCATTTAAATAACATGGAATATTTTGGATGAGTTCTAAGGTCAACACTTGGAAATATACGATTCGGTTTCCCATAGGCCCCCTTTCCTCTTCCCCTCTAGTGCAATCATAGCCCCTCTAGTGCTATTTACAGAATGATCTTGGAAAATATTATTAATTTCCAACATCATATTTACATAAATTTTGAAATTTGCATGATAAGCCAACTATTGGGGTCCAAATAAAATATATGCATCATACATCCAAAGACATTCACTATTCGAGCCTTGGCCTTGAGCTCTGCACTAGGAATTCATACAAGCATATTTTGATCATTTTCATATTTTTTATTAATTACCTTCCAAGTCAAAAATGGGGGTATTACATTTGTCCCATCCCACATATATTGATTTCTTATTGCCCTATAGTATGCAATTATTGGATAATGTTTTCATGTAACTTGATGTCAAGTGATACATAGTTATGATATTTCATGATGGTATTTATTGTCTAGTGATATTAGTAATATTATTTAATGACAATAATTTATGTAAATGGCATGTAGTATTTAACAATTGATTTTCAATTATTTCACGATGGTATGGATTGTACTTCTAGCATATGATGCTTATTAATCTCATGAGGATGACATGTGAAACCCAATTTGATACTTATTATTTCAGGTTGATACTGATTATGGAACTTGATTTCTCATTGAGGCATACGTGATAGATGGAATTTATCTTGTGATATTCTATTGTTTATGTTGATATTCATTGTTGTACAATATTGCATGATATGTTTTTAATTCATGCTGGTTTTTCATACATTATTTGTTTAGTAAGATGTTTAATTATTTCATGATGGTATCATGGATTGTTATTTTATTATGGTATTGCATAATGTAATGTACCTCTTATACCTCGATGCCATTATGTATGAAGAATGGGTAAAAGAAAAACTTTGTTCACTATTACTAAAACCAAGTCCATCTTATTAGTGTCGAATGTATGAATGAGCCTTTCCTCCATGCATAATTATTTGTAACTTCAAACGTATACTCATTCATATCATTAGCCTACCTTTCAAATCATCTATCAATGGTATTGTAAAGGTCCAAACCCAGAACATTGTTCTTATCCTTGAAAAGAAACATTAGATCATCGTTTTTCATAATCATTTACAAGTTGCAAAACAAGATGATCAACACATAAGTCAATGCATATTAATTCAAACCATTAGCATGCATAAATGCATACTAAACCAAACCATTGGTCGATGCGTATTAAATCAAACGATTAGCATAAGTCAATGCATATTAAATCAAACCATTAGCATGAGTAAATGCATATTAAACCAAACCATTGGTCAATGTGTATTAAATCAAACGATTAGCATAAGTCAATGCATATTAAATCAACCGCTGAGTGAAGAGGCGATTCTTTTCTTTCCAACTATTTTCCTTTGAAAACATCCAAACATTAGTCTAAAAAGCTTACAAAACAATCACATATGAATATGATTCCCTCATCCCCAAATAAGTAACAAAACACCCTTATTTCATACATCACAGATACCATAAGCTCACTTGATTATTGCAGTCTCATTTGCTATCACAATGTTATAATTTCTCAATACATCATGCAAGAGCCTTGGCCAACAATTTCACTTTTAACTTATTTATCTAACACAACGTAACCAGCCAATAAATGATCATTGTATTTAACACAATTCGTATCTTACCATTCCACCATTATCATCACCCTTTTTACCATTATTATCAAGCGAAAGATACATGCATGAGAATGAAAATTACTTCAAAACACATAAAAGTGGAGATCATAATCATGACACAAAATCGAGACCAATGTATATGGTTCACCCAATCCTTGGGCTACGTCCACAAAACTTTGTCACATCTGGTGACATTTATTAAAATCATAGGTTACAATCCGCAACACCCATGTTGCCGTACTTTCTTTCTATTCCTCCTCCTAGAATCTTCTATGAGAGTATTTTCAGAGAGTGTTTTCCAAGCTATGGAGATATTAGTGATAAACAAAATAATCAATAATTCCTCCAAAGAACATATTCACGGACCATACTGTCATGGGAACCCAACCCATAGTTGGACATAACCCAATCAACCCACATCGGGTCTATATATATGTGTACAATATACGTCCAATACTAAATGCAAGAAAACATTGGCTCCCGTGAATTCATAATGACTTGATATAATCAGTCTCGGCTATGTGCTAATTAGTGCTAAGTGATATATGTATGTAAAGGAATAAAGCATTAATGTATTCCATTTCATATCTTAGTAAGCAGGAAAATACAACTTGTAACCACACTCTCAAGCTATATATTTACCTATATATAAATCACTCATAAACAACGCTTTCATTTCAAGATATATCCATTCCAATGTAGGGATATAGCTTTACACCCCTTTTCTATCGCTCAACTCTATAATTCATATTCTATTATGTTGTTCTACTCATTCACTGCTAACTCTCCTATTGGTACCGTGTATAAAATTTCTATACTGGTATCCCAAAACAAGGTAGGGGGCACTCTACTATGCATTAGATCCCCTATTAAAAGCAATCAAAAATAGGAAGGGGGAGGTTCAGCCATGACCCAATGATGAAGATTTTTCATCGAATGCAACTACAATAAGTGCTAATATTGGTTTTAAGGACGTGCCCCTTACATAGTCTTTGGTATAAAAAAATAGTGAGCATCCTCATATCGTTTTTGCTTTAATTCACTTCCGGTGAATTTCATCCTACAGGGAAAACATATAAGAATGAAAAGGCTTTAAACTGGAGACAATTGAAACTCCCAAGTACCTTTTGTTAGAACCCTCAATTAATAACAACACCAATAAGGAAAATGGACTATATATTCAAACTGCCACTGGAACGAAAGGGTTTTGAAATAGAAGACAGAGACGAATTCCATGGTAACTGAGGCATTTTTGTAACGCTGAACACAATATATAAATAAAAATATACATAAAACATTTCAAGTCTTCTAAATGTATTCCCTGGGCAGGTCATGCAATACCTAGATTGAATGTTTCCCCACAGCGAAGAACCAGCTGTCATCGGGTCAAAATGATAAGTTTAAACTAGAATGTTATGCCCCGCAAAACAAATCTGTCATCCACAGGGAAAAAAGTCGCACTTCAACTAGAAATCGGAACAACCCTAAACCAGTCCTCTAGTGTATTTAAAGGAGACCATAATGACCTGATGATCTGATGGTCGGGTGTTTTAAATGGCTGTGAAACACTGGCTACTGCTATCCATATCCACCATCCTAAACCTTAAAGTAGGAATGGAGGAGATTCGTCCCTGCATCGGACTGTGGAGATTGCCAGGCGAATCACCTTACTCATTCAATTCCAAAACAAATACAGAGATCCATGCTTCTCTAAAGTTGGCAACAGGGGTATCGAGATTCATACAAGAATCCCCAATGCAGGGGAAATTAAAAACAGTCACAGGCACGGCCAGAGATGTTGGGTCAGATAAAATAAAGGATGACAATGAGGATCAGAGTCAAATCAAGAGATCCATAGATCCAAGAAAGGATTCTCCTGATTTAAAAGACTTCCAACGCCTTCCCTTCCATTAATGAAAAAACAGAAATAATAAAACTAGCAAAACTGCCATGTTCATCAGTTCACCCGTGCTGAGGTGCTTTCGATGCGTTAACAATGAATAAAAGCTCATAAAAAGAAGTAAGTACTTACCTTCACTTAAAGGATGAAACTCGAGCCCATTGAATCTGCACATCTTCTCTCAAAATGCGAGTGGAATACTATGATTAGAGCTGATTCTGCTCTCTCCTCGATCATTCCCCCTCTCTGCTACCATGGATACCTTACCAAAATAAGGACGGTCCATCCCCGTAACCCCATTCAACAACCAAATATATCTTGGTCGGTCCCCAACATCTCCATAATCCACGATTATCAGTCAGGTCATGCCCTCAATCGGTGGCTAAGTTAGGGAAGTTTAACGTCTCTGTCACATACCCCAATTTTGTAAAATAATGTAAATTATTTAATTATATTCCTCAGACATTATGTTAAATTTAATGCTAAGTAAGAATTGATGACTCAGCAGAGTCAACAGAAGTGGAGTGTAATTCAGAATATTTTATTATTAATAAATAAATTGTGGAGACAACAACATGGGAGAGCTGTTAAAAAGAGGTTACTGGTCAAACTGGTGGATGGAACTAGGTGGAAGGAAAAAGACAAGTGGCAGCATCCTCAAACACTTCATAAGTTGCAGGTGGCAACTTCCCTATATTTGGGGTCATGATCCCCCAAGAAAGTGGGATCAGAGCAAGTGGCTCATTAAATGACAACTAACCCAAAAAGACCTAGGCAATCTTTTAAAAGTACTCAATGAAGAGAGCTAAGGCTGCTCAGATATTTTCCAGAGACAATTCATTCAGGTGAATGTTATTCAGGAAATTCATTGAGGAAAGAGGGAAAAACATTAAGGAAGTTGTTCTGAGAGGATTGCTGCAGTAACTTGATTTTATTACAACCTTTTAGTTGGGAGAACTTACTGATAAGTTCTGGATTCATACTGAGTTTGAGGACTGGTATCTGACATTGCTGCACCTAGTTCCAGCCAGGGAGACCAGAGCAAGTTCAGGTGTCCTGAGGATTCGCCATTTGAGCGCTCTCTAGGAGTTGGTAGGGAGGAACGTCCTCCCATTGCTGTTGTTGTCCAAGGCTTAAGCAGGTTCTGTCATTACCTATTTCTATTTTAAAATCTATAAATGGATGAATGTTATGCTTGTATTATTTGACAGAAGATTTAGCTGGTTAGTGAGATAAATGTTTTAGTTATGAGTAAATTGAACCTGTTAATGTAAAATAAAGACCTACTGTATTTTTCCATGTCTGGGTTTACAAGACCGTACTCCAGCACAGAGGTAGAAATTATAGAAAGATGTATGATGAGATTATAACTTAGACGTTTGTTTCTTTACATATCATCAGAAGGAAATGTTGTTTCTAATGATAGTTGTTCATGCTTACAGATAAAAACTAGTTTTGTACAGTAATCATTTCAGTAGTCTTATTATCGAAGCAGATAGATTAAGGTTACTTTAGTTCTTTCTATTGTATTGAAAACATTACTATTTCTTCCTTCTATTTTAAAAATAATTTAACTGGTTATGTCCAAGTAACAGTACTGAATGTAGAAGTAAATAAATGTAAATTTAACTCTATAATCAAGCAAACTAGTTAGAATTGATGTATTACATTAATGTTATCTTTTCCTTTACTCTTCCTTTTCTTTGTAAAAACAATTTTTAACATTATTTAGAATGATAACCCTATCTTTTATGGACTATCAATGCATGCTACTATATATATGGTTATATAAGATAGATCATAAGAAGTGTTATTCGATTTATTTTTATTTTCATAAGTAATATTCTAACTTAACAGACAGATTAAATATTATCATAACTCTTTAAGTAATTGCATATCAGTACAGGAAGTAAAACAACATAATGCTATCTTCTATATGCTATAAAATAAACAAAGGTTATACATATGGAGAATCTAATACTCCAATAAAGACAGGATCATTATTTTGTATCAGTAAGTATTATCGTTATAATAATATTATACCTTTATATTATCCAACATAGAGATATTATACTTTTAAGCTTAAGGAATGTCAATATTATTTAAATTACAAACCTGAGTTAAATATACTCTGTTCTACAGGATAACTTGACATTTCCTAGAAACTTTGTTAAAATAAATTAAAAGCAAAATATAAGAACCTATATAGCTTAAGGGTATAAACCCTATATATATCACTTAACAAGATTACATAACAAGTAAATCAAGGTATAACCCAAGTACATAACCATGACATCAATTTTATAAAAGAATTTATCTATAGTAAAATAACTCGGTTGCATAATTTAAAACAAAGGTAAATAACAGAACAATAGATTGCTCGTACATCGAGCTTAATCAATACGGTAATAACCATTTATTTTACTCACAAAAACAAATAGAGTTACCTTTTAATTTATAATTTTTGAATAAGAAATGGTAATTATTCTTACACTGAAAAATTAGGGTTAACCCTTTAAATTTAAATTATTTAAGTAAACAACAACAACATTAAAAAGACATTAATGTACAGGAAGCCATTTTATAAATCAATGGTATAAGGTTTTTATAAACCTGTATCTTGAATATTGGACACAGTTTGTGGATTAAAAGTAAATGCAGTAATACAAACAAAAGCAATAGAAGAAGAAAGACAGTATAATATATTATATTGTAGATTGTGGGCGAAAACACCCAGTGTTTTCAAAAATATACAGTAAGACAAGAAGTCGAGGTCATAACCTCTTCGCAAAAAAGCTTGCAACACGGTTTTCTCCTTACAGCACTTAAATCGTAAAAGATAACTAATATTTACAACCTCAGCTTAAGTCGTAACACCCTCACATCGCGTAAAGGGTTTCTTCTATTAATTCTTTTAACTAGTAGTTTTAAGACCAAACTGAAGTAGTAAGGGTTTCATGCTTCTTAAGCCAACCCTCAAAGGTTCTAACTGAAAACCATAAGGAGGAGGAGCCATGGTGTAACCAGGCTTACCAGGAATTGCATCCCACTAGCCAAATATTTTAACCCAAGGCCGCGAGCGATGAAGAGGGAAGAACCTACATTTTTAAAAAGGAAAAGTCTTATTATTAAAACCCTGTAAACCGAATTAAAAGATTAAGAATAGTAGCAAACAGTCACGCAAGGATTGAAGTTCTTTATTCTTACATGTTCCATTGAGAAAGCACGACCGTTGGCAGCAGCGTTCAACCATCGCACAAGGCAATCCTACTGCAGGGAGGTAAAAGGAAGAATAACTCTCAACCTTGTAGAGAATGCAAAGACAGTAGGTCCAAACATTGGAACCACAGAGGGAGGCGTTAGAACTCGAAAGGGTTCGGTTTAGTATGGCAAAGAAAGGAATAATGGAGGAGCGAATGACTAAACAGAAATAGGAACGTGTGGAACGAACCACTATCGGAGGACAAGCCAGAAGTATAATTCCCAGAGAAGAGGCAATGCAGAGGTGCACAGCACCATCGCAAAGTGACAGGCGCTGCAGGAGATGGAGACAATGAAGATTAGGGTTAGCAACAGCTCTTTTATCCACGTAATGCATGGCTGTGGTATCGCCACGATAACAACTAAATTTATCAACGCAGAGTGGGTTTTGTTATATAGTTCAACCAACAACTCGATGGAGGAATGATTTTCCAATCATTCATATGATCAAAGATTATCCAAAGTCATTGTGCAAGATTCTTCAACCTACGCTACATGCAAATGATTTTATTCATTATTCTCCACTCTATTATGATAATCTTTTGAAATCATAAGTAAATTGCATAATGACACCATAGTATTTATAAGCTTGATGGTTGGAAAGTGTTCGATTGGGAATATTAACCTTTTTAACATAGCATATATACATTGGAGGGTTGCATTGTATATTATAGTATATAAAGAGAAACCTTGGCGCAAAATATAACATAAACTTTCCCCTCTATATTATAAAGTGCCTTAAGTTCTTAAGTAAGCAAAAAGAATAATAGCATAAAGACCATAGATTGTTAGTAATGCAAACTATATAATCATTGGGTCGTTTTATTGTTTTGCCATTGGCCTTGAAATCATCCCTTGTTTAAAAGTAATAACTTATCACTAGTGTAAAAATCACCCTTGGAATGTTTAGTCTTATGTTTAAGTTCAAGCGCAAAGGGGCTATGATAAGTATTATAGAACTATTCAATGATTTCTAGATTTTATAAGCTAAATTCCTTTATTTACTAGCATAGGTTAGAATTTCATAAAGGAAGGCATGAAGGTAGAAAGCTAGGTATAATTTCCTTTCTACTTGTAATCTCTTACATGATATATTTACAAAGATTAAAATGGCAACTGTAGCATAAAATTACTAAAATAAAAGAAAGTAGTAATTACTATGTGTAGACAATGTTTTACTTAGAGTGATATCCTCAATAATAAGTAAGTACTTGGCAAGGATAGGCAATACCTTTACAGTAATACAGAAAGACCCTTATCAATTTTCACTTGACTTGTAATGCTTTGTTTACATTCGGATTCTTACTATAGATTTCATAACTCCGTCCCTCTTACTCTGATTTAAAGAGTTAATAAGATACTTTTGTATAAATTACAACTGAAATAGAATGGAGAAGGTAATTGATTAACAGGAACATAATTTACTTCTGCTAGAATAGAACCAGTTTAAGTATACCTTAACATAAGTTGAAATGGATTATCTCTTACTTTCTTTTGATCTTTTTCTCTTATGACGAACTTATAGTAAATACTTTAGAATTACGAAATGCAGTGCCACAACCTCTTACCTGTATATCTGTAAGAAAAGTGAAAACCGTTGCGTTAGCTCGAAAGCTAAGTAAGCCCAGTTTTGCATGACAGTTTCACCTTATTGTCACAAGAGGAACAAAAGTTAGTAAAACTGAAAGATCTGTTCTATAACTAAACATAATAAACTGATGAATTCAATAGCAAGTTGTTAACATATAACTAATTAATGTTAGTTAAACTACTTTACGTTAATGTTTTGTAAATTTAAAAATTTTAAATTTTTCGAAAAATTTGGGGTTTTTACAGTCTCCACCATTTATGACTCTCAATAGCGAATATTTTATCAAGGAGAAAAAGATAATGCCTCCAATATTAACAGCTAAAAATCAGGTGACAGGCCATGGTTCCCAAGAATTTTATCTCCTGTTACGCCAGAGGTATTTTAATATAAAAGAGAATTTACTATATATTTGAAAGTTTGAAGGTTCGATTTCATTATAGGGCAAGCATTTTTTTATAATTCACGAACAGACGCTCTGGCATGACTTTGAAATATTGCTTTAGGGAATTACACAGCTGATCATTTTATTCTTGCTTTTATTACTTTACTTTATTATAACTGCTTATTATTTGGTCAATGGGATACAGAAATATGGTTTTTATTAAGTCCATTCAATAGAGAAAAC
>LPNX010051069.1:0-107180 GCA_001517045.1 Pseudotsuga menziesii
TGAATCCACTGTCTCCGAAGTGTTTGCCCCTCCTCTTCACTGTACATCTTTGCAATGGCAGTTCGAAAGCCCTTCTTGATCTCCGGATCCTGAATGGGATCAATTCTACCAGGCCTAGAAATGTACCATTTTGGGTTTAGTGCATAAGCTGCCATGTGCAAAGGTGTGTTCATTTGGTCCCACCTACGCTGAATAATGGGTCGAATTTGTTTCGTGTAGAACTCCAAGGAGGGCTCTTTCTGGTGAATAGCTTCCCTTACCTTGCCCAACATGCTGTCAAAAGTCTCATAGATTTCTCCAAGACTAGGAGAATCAGTGTCAGTGTAGCGAATGACCTCAACTATAGGGCGCAAGAATGAGACCAAATAACTGCAATCTACCCACCAATCGTTATCTAATATCTGAAGCCTGATCCTCTTCCCCTCCTCTGTCTTGGACTCTGCCCACCTGTTCCAATCTGGAGTCACAACCATGGCCTGCAATGCTGGCTGTATCTCCAACATCCTCTCCAATAAGAGAAAATAGCTGGCATATCTAGTATCTATGGGCTTAAGGAATTCCTTCCTCGAGTGAGCCCTGTACATGGCTAAGGAGGTGTGGTGGTTGCAGATAAACATTTTGCACATCCCTTGCAGCCGATACCAAGGTGGTTACCCAATCAATTTTTCCAATGTCTTTCAAGGCATTGTTGAGAGCATGCACACAACAAGGGGTCCAAAATATATGCCTATATGTGCTCTGAACTAGTAAACCAGCTGATTTGCACACTGCTGCTGCATCTGTCACAACCTGCACAACATTCTTAGGCCCAACCTCCTCAATAGCATCCCGAAGAAGCTCAAATTGAAAAGCTGCATCTTTGCGCTTTCCAGAACAATCAATAGCTCTGAGAAAGAATGGCCCATCTACGCATGTAACTATGATGTTAAGCGGAGCCCCCCATAAGCGGGGCGTCACTCAGAGCTAGGAGGCGCGCCCCCTCCTGCGTTTCCTGGAGTTTCTCATTTTTGGGGGTGTGAGGAAACGTTTCTGGAGGAGCCCCCAAGCCCCCGGGGCGTGGGGAGCGAGGGGGGCGAGTTTCCGTGGAACACTGCAAAAATCGAGGAGAGGACAGCAGCATTTATTGCTGGTCTGTACAGTTCGTATGGTACGGTTTTTGAGGCAGTAGGCACGATTTTTGGGCATGATTTTCGAGATTTTTTTCTTGGGCACAGATTTCGAGGTCTATACAGCAGTCTGTATGGTACAGTCCGTACAGTCAGAAAACAGGAAAAAAAATCTGAGTTTGATTTTTTTTGTTTGGCGAGGAAAACGAGGTAGAATTTTTCTCTTCCGGGTTGAGATAAGTTGGTCTGAAAATTTCTGAGTTTTGCTGTAAATTTCTTGATAATAAAATCTCTCTCTCACTGGTTTTTCCCTTGTGGGTTTTTCTAGGGCCATTGGCCGAAAATTATTTTTTGTCAGTGAAAAAGAGTAGCTACAATAGTGTTTTAAAGTCTGAAAATTTACTGTTTATTTCCAGTATGTTAAATTTCTGAGAATGTCATAAACAATGTTAAATTTTACTTATAAACCGGTGGCTGAAAACCAGAGAAAAATCTACATGGTATCAAAGTTGAGTTGGGCAGAAAACTAAATTTTAGCAGTGAAACAGTCATTTCTAGAATTCAGAGAAAATTTTTGTGACAGTAGTACATTTTGCTGAAACTTGTTCTTTGGGTTGAGAAGTGAAGATAGACTAGATGGGTCAGGGAATTTTGTCTCATGGAAGGCCAAGATAGTTCTTTTGTTGAGAGAGAATGAGTTGTGGGATGAGGCAGTTAACAACACTACTGCTCACCCCATTGTCATTCCAAGTGCTACCACTGATGCAGTAGCACATGCAGCCTTTGTGAAGAAAGACATTAAAGCCATGAGGATTATTTTGGATGTTGTTAAAGATCATGTTATTCCTCACATTTTCGGGAAGGATCATGCACATGAGATGTGGGATCATGCACATGAGATGTGGAGTGCTTTGACCGGGTTGTTTCAAAGTACTAATGAAACAGGAAGATAGTGCTTAGAGAGAAGCTGAAGAACATCAAGATGGTCAAAGGTGAGATGTGTATGACTTATCTTACTAGGATCTCTCAGGTGAGAGATGCGCTTGCTACTATTGGGGTGGCGATTACTGGTCTTGAGTTAGTGCGAACAACCCTGAATGGGGTGACTGCACCTTGGGCTGTGTTTGTTCAGGGATTGGTAGCCAGAGAGAATTTGCCATCTTGGGACAGAGTATGTGATGACTTTGTTCAGGAGGACACTCGAAGGGGTTTCTTACAGTGCAGTGGTTCGACTAGTAGGGGAGATGAGGAGGATGTGGCATTGATCACAAAGGGGAAGCAGAGGAGTAAGAAGGGTCCCAAGAAGGGTGGGGCCAAGCAGCAGCAGGATGGGCAGAAGAAGGATATGAGCACTGTGAAGTGCTTTGCATGTCACAAGATGGGACACTATGCTGCTACGTGTTCGAACAAGAAGAAGAAGAAGCAGCAACAGACAACCGCTTTAGTTGAGATCGATGATTTTGCAACACGATTTCAGAGTGAATTTTGACTATGCACTGGGCATATTGAGAGAGAGAGAGCATCCCCATTCTCACCAGTGCGGATGTTGACAGACAGGGAGTTTTCTTGTGTGACAGACCATTCTTACAGTGCATCTACTTCTAGCACTTGGTACATAGATAACGGAGCCTCGAGTCACATGACAGGTGCTCGTGAGATGTTCTCCGAGCTTTCACAGGCAGATACAAATGTGGAGGTTGTGTTGGGAGATGACTCAGTAGTCAGTGCAGTTGGACGTGGGACCATTGCATTTCAGAGGGAGTCCATGAGTCCCATGGTATTGCGGGATGTATTGTATGTACCTGGGCTGAAGAAGAACCTAGTGTCAGTTTTCATGATCGAGGATCAGGGTCTTGGGGTGTTTTTCCTAGATGGACACGTGCATATGTTTCCCAAGACTGCAGGACCATCTGCTTCAGTTGCCATTGGAGCGAGATGTGGGAAGCTGTACAGGCTCTTGTTTCAGCCGCAGCATGCTTTAGCACATAGCAACAACAGTGAGTTGTGTGAGCTTTGGCATAGGAGGATGGCTCACTTGCATCATCTAGCCTTGGGGTTGTTGAGACACATGGTTACAGGGTTACCGAAGTTCAACACAGGGAAGAGTGATGTGTGTAGGGGGTGTGCTTTGGGAAAGTACACCAAGACTGTTTTTTCGAGCAGTGATAGCAGGTCAGGAGGTACCTTTGACTCGATACATTTAGACTTATGCGGACCTATGTCTTCTGTGTCCTTGAGAGGATATGAGTATTATATGACATCCATTGATGACCATTCCAGGAAGACTTGGATTTACTTTCTGAAGAGCAAGAAGTTTGAGGAAGTCTTGCAGAGGTTCCAAGAGTTCAAAGCTCTTATGGAGAACCAAACAGGAAGGAAGATCCGAGTCTTGAGATCGGATAATGGGGGTGAGTATACCTCCAAAGAGTTTGATGGATTTTGCAGACAGGAGGGGATTAGGAGGCAATTGACAGTTCCGTATACTCCAGAGCAGAATGGAGTAGCAGAGAGGAAGAACCGGTCCATTGTTGGAGCAGCCTGAGCTATGCTACATGACCAGTCAATTCCTTTCTTTATTTGGGCTGAGGCTTGCAGCACTGCTGTATATCTTCAAAACAGGAGTCCCCATCGTGCAGTGGGGAACATGACACCTGCGGAGTGCTTTTCAGGCAAGAAACCTGAAGTTGTCCATTTTCGGATATTTGGTAGAGTGACTTACTCTCATGTCCCTTCAAAGAAGAGGACAAAGTTGGAGCTCATTGTAGAGAAGGGCATCTTTGTGGGTTATGATGAGACTACGAAGGCCTTTTGTATTTACCTTCCCTCTTAGAGGAAAGTGGTGGTGAGAAAGGATGTGAAGTTTGAGGAGCGGGCCTTCAGGAAGTCGAGAGAGTTAGAGTAGGGAGAGCAGCAGGGTCCTTGCACCTCAGGTTGTTTCACAGGTTCCATCTACTCAGCAGTCAGGATCACAGTTTTCCGGGGTTATAGGACCATAGAGTGTTGGCATAGATTCACCAGGTTCAGTGGTTAGGCCAGCAGGGTCTTTGGGGTCAGGTTCAGGTTCAGGTTCAGTGGTTAGGACCATAGAGTGTTGGCATAGATTCACCAGGTTCAGTGGTTAGGCCAGCAGGGTCTTTGGGGTCAGGTGATGGGTCTACTATTACATGTACACCTCAGAGGGGATCGGGATCAAGATCAGGATCAGGATTACAGGGTACACCTGGTGTTGGTACACCAGCTTCAGGTTCACGAGTTACTGGGGTTTCCACCTTTGGTAGATATTCAGATGATGACTTACCAGTGTGGGAGCAACCTCCAAGGACGAAGGCACCTAAGTAGCTTTGAGATACCTTGAAGGAAGCTCAGGAGTTTGGGACAGCCAGGGAGGAGGTGAGGACCATCAAGATGCCTGACAGATTGGGCATGTTGTTGGTGGCTAGTACACGAGATTCTGAGCCTTCTACTTTTGAGGAGGCCTCCCAGCATTCGGTATGGAGAGATGCCATGATGGATGAGTACCATTCCATCATGAAGAATGATGTATGGGAGATTGTTTCGAGACTTGAGGGGAAGTCAGTGGTGACTTCTCGTTGGCTTTACAAGCTGAAGCATGCGGCAGATGGGAGCGTGGAGAAGAACAAAGCCAGGTTTGTAGTGCGGGGGTTTTCACAGTTTGAGGGCATTGATTATGATGAGACTTTTGCGGCGATTGCTCGGTATACTTCTATCAAGAGCTTGATCTCCATTGTAGTGGAAATGGGTTGGAAGATCCATCGGATGGATGTGAAGACCGCATTTCTCAATGGGATCATACAGGAGGAGATTTACATTGAGCAGCCTTAGGGATTTTAGATACATGAGAGAGAGTCTCATGTTTGCAGGTTGAAGAAGGCCCTTTATGGGCTGAAGCAAGCTCCTAGAGCTTGGTACTCCAGGATTGATTCTTACTTGCTGAGCATGGGGTTTCAGAAGAGTGAAGCAGATCTTAATCTCTACTTCATCATGGTTGGAGATGATTCGCTTGTTTTTCTGCTATATGTTGATGACTTGTTTATCACAGGGAGAGAGAGACCCATTGCAGCTTGCAAGAAGGATCTTGCAACAGAGTACGAGATGACTGATATTGGGTTGGTTCATTATTTCTTGGGATTGGAGGTTTGCTAGGAGCCTGGACATATTTTCCTGGGGCAGGGAAAGTATTCGGTTGATATTTTGAGGAGATTCAAGATGGAGGATTGCAGGCGTATGTCGACACCTATGATCACCAACTGGAAGAAGCTTCATGCTTTTTAGGGAGAGTTGGTGGATCCTACTTTATACCGTCAGCTTATTGGGTCGTTGATGTATCTGGTCAACACTCGGCCAAATTTGTGTTTTGCAGTGAACACTCTTAGCCAGTTCATGGTTGAGCCTAGGAGTGTGCATTGGGTTGCTGCAAAACATGTGTTGCGCTATCTTTCAGGGACAATGGATTTTGGTTTGGACTACAGGAGGTTTGAGGCGATCAGTTTGGTTGGCTATACAGACTTAGATTGGGCACGCAGTGTGGCAGATTGGAAGAGCACTTTCGGATGTTGTTTCAGTTTGGGCTCGACAGTAGTGTCGTGGTTCAGTCGGAAGCAGAAATCTGTTGCATTAAGTTCTGCTGAGGCTGAGTATATGGCAGCTAGTTTGGCCAGCTGCGAGGCCTTGTGGCTTCGCAAGTTGCTGGTGAATCTATTTGCTCAGGAGTTTAGGCCTATGATGATTTACTATGACAATCAGAGTTGCATCTTGCTCTCTAAGAATCCGGTTTAGCATGACAGGTCAAAGCACATTGAGATCAGATATCATTTCATTCGAGACTATGTTCAGAGAGGGGCAGTTACGCTTCAGTACATTTCCACTGATGAGCAGGTAGCAGACATTCTGACGAAGTCTTTGGGGAGGGGCAAGTTTGTCTTCTTCAGGGACAAGTTGGGAGTGGTGCAGGACACCTTCCTCGGTAAGAGGGAGTGTTAGTTTTGTACCTAGGGAAGTGTTCCCCTAAGTGACTTTAGCCTTAGTCACTTAGTGAAGGGAAGTCAAGTGACCCTTACATTAAATGACTTAAGTGGAGCATTTAATTTGACTTTAGAGAGTAAAGTCACTTTTTGATAAATTTAAGTGGGTGAGTGAAATTAATATTTATGAGAAATAAATGTGAGCATTTAATCTCATCCACCGATCTAATCTAATCTCTACTGTTAGATTAGATGAACCCTAGGGTTCTCTCAAAAAGACAAGGAAAGGTCATTTTCCTCACTTTTGCAGATTGAAGTGAAGGAGAGTGCTGTGAGAGAAAGTTTCCATTTTTTTGAGAAAGAGAAAAATATTTGCAGCACGCAAATCGAGGGAAAGAACAACGGCAGAAAGGACATGAAAATCGAGGAGAGGACAACAACATTTATTGCTGGTCCGTACAGTCTGTACAGTATGGTTTTCGAGGCAACATGCACGATTTTCGAGAATTTTTTCTTGGGCATGGATTTCGAGGTCCGTACAGCAGTCCATATGGTACAGTGGCACGGAAATCGAGGCAGAAGACAAGAAAAAAATCTGAGTTTGATGCGGAAAACGAGGCAGAAATTTTCTCTTCCGGGTTGAGATAAGTTGGTCTGAAAATTTCTGAGTTTTGCTGTAAATTTCCTGATAATAAAATTTCTCTCTGAGACTGGTTTTCCCCTCGTGGGTTTTTCCAGGGCCATTGGCTGAAAATTATTGTGTTTTGTGTGTTGAATGGCGTGCTGATATTTATTTTCTGTCAGTGAAAAAGAGTAGTTACAGCAGTGTTTTAAAGTCTGAAAATTTACTGTTTATTTCCAGTATGTTAAATTTCTGAGAATGTCATAAACAGTGTTTAATTTTACTTATAAACCGGTGGCTGAAAACTAGAGAAAAATATACAAGCATTCCAATGAAACTTTGTTGCTGAAACCCTAATCATAAAGAGAATATGACCATATGAAAGAGATATTGACCAAGGAAGATTGCTGCAATTATGATAAAATTAACAGGTTGGACAACAATGAAATAAAAAACTTAAGATGATACAATTGCCATCAAACTACATAAAAGATTTATGTGTAAATTGTGGCTTAGATCTGAAAAATACTAAGCATAACTTTAGACAATAATATGATGGTTTTCTGTTGTTGGTTTTGTCAAAAGAACCAGATCCTTTTCATAAATAAATCGACAACTTAAAAAATAATTTGCAGAAAATTAGTGGTTGAAACATCATATAAAATCCAACAACTTAAAATGAGAAATTTTAATGTAGTGTTGAAAATAGAGAAGTAACTTAGTACTGAAAATCAAAGAATTTTTGGTTACTTGTAAGTGCTATTAACCATGAATTTTTTGATCTGAAATGATAAATAAATGTACCAAGAAAGATCTGAAATTTACATTAGGAAAACTTTGTTCAAGAGTGCAAATAATAGTACCATGTAAACAACTCCAAACAATTAAAGTTCAGCACATAAAATTATAAATAAATTTAATCATGTGAAGTTAAACAAATCTGAAAATGACAATTTAATCTCAATTTTTCATCAAATAAATATATCTATCCAACCATATTTAACATAGTATAAAATGAATTAAATCCCAAAGGGGTTTGTTTAGATGTCCTTTACTTATTAAAATGTGTGAAATGAAATGTTAATTTCCAGATTTAAAAAAAAATGCTTAAATGAAACAAAGTGATGAATTTTATGTTGAATTTTAGCATTAGCATGAATACTTAAAAAATTTGCAGATTAACTTTAAACAAATGACAAGTGCAGTAAGATAACATTCATCACACCAACACAATGGACACAAGAGTTTTTCACTGAGGAAACCTTTAAAGGACAAAAACCCCAGAAAACATTAGTAACTCATCTCGTAAATGAGATGACTAAAATTCTTCAAAAAGTTCCACAAACCCCCAATAGGGTTAACCACAAAAAGAGAAGATCAATTTTCCAAATTACATCAAAATTGCCCAATTAGGGCTTCTTCAGAAAATCGGACTTTTTTCTCTCCTGTCCAATAATGACAGGCTGCTCGAAATTCTGTCAGTTGCCCAGATCTGACTTCTGCCCTGTCAAACTGCCCGTCTGTATACCTCTGTCTGCACCTGTTTGTACGGCTGCCCGATCTTTGTCTGCTGCCCGTCTTTTTCTCTGCCCAACCGTACTATGCCCGTCTTCCTTGTCTCTGTTGCCCGACAGCTTACCCGGCTGCCCTGTGTGGCAGCTATGCTGTCGCCTGAGCCCTGTTTGGGCTTGCTCGTGGGCTGCCCTAAGGGTCTGTTCAGACCTGGTCTGCTACAGTACCCTCACGGGTATGCCTACAGGCTGCCCGAAGGGCTTCTTTGGCCACGACAACCCTTATGGGTCTGCCCTAGGGCTACAACCCTTATGGGTCTTCCCTAGGGCTGCTTGAGGATTGGCCGTGAGCCAAACCCTCACAGGTATGCCTGTAGCACGCTGCCCGTGGGTGTCGAGAGGGCAGTGCTCTTCTGTGGCCTGCCCAGAGAAAGAAAAGAGGGCTATGTAATATCCCAAACTGGTATTTTTCTTTTTATGTGTGTACTGTAGATGGCCAATAGACTTATGCCTCAATAAAATAGGAAAGCAAACCCCGATCTTTGCATGCATGCAGTTGCATGCAGATCTGTGCCCTAGAAAATACTTAGATGCTATAAAATAGGAGAAGTCAATGCATGTACATACAAGTATATAGATCTGCTGATGGTGAAGACGATGGTTCCCGTATGCAAGGATTCTGACAAAGGAATAGGGAGATAAACCAAATCGTTCTCCACAGGTGGATGCGCCCTCCTCTCAAGCTGTAGATGCTCCGGAATAATAAATAAGCCGCTGTTGAAGGCTCGGATGAGGTGCAATAAGGTTATAGTACCCCTCTGACAGTGATGGAAGCAGCATGCAGAAGAAACGGTGGCTCAATAGCCCAAAACATGAATGTCCTCCTCAAATCAATTCGCCCATGCAGAACGTCTCCCAGAAAGGGGGCACTGCTGATAACTTGCTTGATACTCAAGCTGAACGGCTCTTCTTCTAGGGGAAGGGTAATGAAGGTGCTTTGAGATGAATAGAAGTAGCATGCGGAAGTTTTGACCCGTGTAGATAAGAAAATGAATTGCTTTGTCTCTGACCATGGTACCACGGTATGATGGTGGAACTCTCCGGTTGGATGAATAATCAACCTCTCGAAATAACTGCTGAAT
Organism: Pseudotsuga menziesii; assembly: GCA_001517045.1. NCBI lineage: Eukaryota > Viridiplantae > Streptophyta > Pinopsida > Pinales > Pinaceae > Pseudotsuga > Pseudotsuga menziesii. Next base: position 9,364 of record LPNX010051069.1, read on the forward strand.
GTAACTTGATGATGAACTAGTGCTAAACCTGGATTATCCAACCTGATGATGAATTAGGGCATATAGATTTCGCTGCCGAAATACATTAGTTAGTTGAGCATGCACCTCAACCCCAACTTAGCTCGCCGAGCTCTCCAATTTGACTCCACAAATCACTATTCACATAAGTTTCTTCTCCATTCAGTTTATCTTTCTTATATAACTTTCAACTGCGAAAACCCTAACTTTTGACCTAATTAGGTCACTTTAACTTCTAATTTGCATTTGACTTGCATGCATACGCATGGAGACTTAACCGGGTGCATGCATCATTAAATAATGCTCAGATGTCATGCATGCAGGTGGCCTTTGGCTCTAGTGGCCCTCTTGGACCCAATGGTGATATAATATTGATGCCCTAGATCTTCTGTATATGGCATCAGTCTTCGGCTGATTCCTTGACTGTCGGTACCCGCTCGAACCTATAGGAATCACATAGGTTAGCGGGTCAGTCCTCAATGCCTAAGCAGAAGAGGACATTACAAGATGCCCAAGTAGATCTGCCCGGATCTGAAGGTGGTTGCCCATATCTGATGGTGGTTGCCCGGATCTTGATGGGGGCTGTCCGGATCTGATGGTGGTTGAAGATGAGGGTTTGAGGAAACCCTTAAGACAGAAAAAGTAAGAAATCCTAGCTTAGGGTTTGTCTTCAATGGAGGATGATGATGCCCTAGCTAGACTCATCCATGCTAGGGCACAATCATGAACTTCTCTTTTTCAACCTGTGAGATCTTTAGAATAGCAACTGTACCTGTGAGAGCAAGTGTGTGTGTAATAATGAATTGGCTTGATCTTCTTTTATATCTTTGAGTCACCTGTAAGTGGACCAAAATTAGAAAGAACAAAATAATATTATTTTATTCTTTTCTAATTTTCACTTTTACCTTTAGCCTTCAAAAAGGTCTTTTATGTGTTTTTGACTTGTACCAAAAGTCCTTATGTATTTTTGACTTTTGCCTGTGGTCTTTTTCCTGTGGTCCAAAAGTCCTTATGTACTTTTGACTTTTGCTTTTAGCCCTTTTCCAAGTGCCCTTGTGGTCAATACTTGTGGTCTTTTAATTCCATTCAAAGTACATCATCATAAACCAAGAGAGTTACTAATGCTTTTATCTCACACTCTGTGTGACACCAGGATCAGGTACTAGGGTATCTTAACCAAGGGTAACTAAGCCTTGGAGAAGACCACAAGTCCATTGATCAAGGGTCAGAGTGTCACACATGCCTAGACCAAGTCTAGGGCTTATAATGCCTTCCCGGTAACAGACCAGGTGCCTTAGCCATAGGCTGCATAATTTGACCCTAGGTCAAATACTTGGTAACAGACCAAGCGCCTCCATTCTCCAAGAGAATGACTACTCAGAACTAAGTTGAGTCTACCAGTACTGGACTGGTCCACATCGTGGTCCCGGACTAGATGTCTACCATTCAACAGAATGGTCACTCAACATTGGGTTGAGTCTACCTTTTTGAATGGTCACTCCACATTGGGTTGAGTCTACCCAGGGCATAGCTAGGTCCATATCATGGTCAAGGACCAGATATCTACCATTCAACAGAATGGTCACTTAACACTGGGTTGAGTCTACACCGTGGTCCTAGACCAGGTGTCCCCATTCTCATAAGAGAATGGCTCTCGATGCTGCTAAGAAAAATCAACAATTTAATGGCTAAAATAAGTGTGAGAAATCTTCCAATAAACTTGTAAATGCATGAAAATAAACTTGTAAACATTGAATATAAACCTGCAATAGATACTACACAATCCACAAAGAGATGCAAGATTTAAAATGCTAAAGTATTACTATATAGCTAGCAAAATATATGTAGTTTTATGTGAAAATATTACCTTAATTTTCATGCTTTCTTTGAACAAAAGGAAGGGGTTGTTAGTTAGGTTTCACCATTAAATCCATAATTAGCGCGTAATATTTACCCAATATTTTTTTCATAGAAAGAAAAGTGTAATTCTATTCAAGTAGAATAATTATTACATTCCTAAGGTGACGAAGCGCATCTCATGATTGTTCTTTTATAGATCTAGAAAGCATAAACCAAGTCATACAGACTACCTCTTGAAAGCTTCATCAAGTTATTCACTCCATTACAAATAAGACCCAAACTTTGTACTCCTTATGGAGAGTACATTCCATCAATTAAATCTAGAACCAACAATCTTTAGGTAAATCACAGTCCATATGATCAAAATTCAACAAGCGTTGAGTTCCTCGAAATTGTTCACTGTTCCTGGAGGCTTTCATAAATAATAAATTGGTTTTCCATTGATTCCATGCCTTCCTTTCTTTGAGAGTTTGTCAACAACTCTGTTTTGTTCTCTATAAATATGAGCAAAGCTTATTTGCTGGAATTATCCAGAAATTCGTCTCAGCTGCTGTGCTACTGGAAGGAGATCGATATTCAGCGCCCGAGCCTCGCCCTTCATCCTATGATTTACTCAATATACTATCTGTTGCCGCCTAAAACACACTTAACTGCATAAAAGTCTCCTAACCACTAGGTGTGCTCTTGAGGGGCAACTATGAGTTTAAGACCCACCGTCACCTCGATTCCTAACTCCGTTTAGACCCAAGTCTCAAAGGTCAAGGGGGGTAGTCCCTATTTACTACGTTTTGAAAGGTTTTGTTTTAGGTGTTAAAACTCAATTAGGATTATTTAAGTTCAATGACAAGCTATCATGGAATATGCAAAATGTTCAATGACAGGCAAGGCTTACTTTGAAACTTAACCAAATAAAGTTACAAGAAAGAAATAAATCAATTATTCACTAAACTGGTGCGTATTTTATTTGGGCTATGGAATCATAAATTTAAGAAAGTGTACTTCATAACCAAGGAAGTAGAATTACCAGATATACAATTAAAACTAAACAATTCACATTCCAAAAGTAATCAATATTCACATTTAAATTATTGATTTTTTTTTTTTGCAAAATAAGTAAACAATGAATGTAAACCTGCTTGTAAATAACTTGACTTGAAATGAAGAACTTGAAATAAAATGCTTTGTAAATTGTCATGTGATCAAAATATTTTGCAAGTGGTCCTATAAATTTTAAATGATTTTAGGTCTCACTTTAGCTTGGGGAATTAGTGTGTGTTGAAAGTGCAAGCGGAAAATTGATTGTCCTAAACTAATGTGACTATCTCTAACCCCTTATCCTTTGGTTTGAGAGGAATTGTTGGGTGCTCAACAAACGAACATAAGGTTCCCTTCTAGCTCCACAAGTTAGTTCCAAAGATTACGGGTGCTCAACAAGAGGACACGAAGTGCCACGAGGCTCCCAACAACCTCTACCTTTATTTTCTCAACTTCTAGATAAGTTGTTAAAGTGCCTATTATTCTAGCCAACTCAAGCTTTTGCCTTTTCTTTTCACCTAGGATTGGACGAACCGACAAGGGAAGTGAATACGGGGAAAAAGTGGGGCGAGGTTTATTTTTTAAACAAGCAATGGAATTGTTACTCAAAAAGCCAAACTAAATTAATTGACACAATTTTGTAGGAGGGCATAGCCACTTCTCATGGAAGGTGTCGGAAAAACAAATGTACAAATGCTTTTAAAGAGAGTAAATTAAATCCTAGCCTTTCCTCTATTGCTTACAAGGGCGAGAAAACCTAACTTCTTTTGCAAGCAATGGATGGCAACTAAAAAGTAAATAAATAGTTAATCTTGCCACACAACCCTCTTCCCTCTTCCTAAGGAAGAGATGGGGCAATAATAGAAGTAAAAATACTGAAAATAAATTGAAGCAAGAAACTCTAGCCCCACTTCACTTGCAATGCAAGGTTGGGCAAGCCCAACCTCGTTTGCACGCAAGGGATGGCTGAAAAAAATAAAAAATAAATTCAAATATAACATTGAAAACAATAAAAGAACCAAGTCCAAGAGACTCTCTTGAGCTTGTTAAAGTTTTGGGATAGATTATGGTTTTTAAAAAATTGACAACTTTGCACATCAATTCAGTCAATTACTTTGTAACACAAGATAAATTTCAAGATGCAGAACAATACTGAATAAAATTCCAACACAGTACTAGATGCAAACCAGTACAACAGTAGGCCAAATTAGAACATAATTTTCATCTTTTTCAACTTTAATACTCCTCAATGGTCCCTGTGCTAAAGTTGGTCCTTGAGATGCAAAACATAGTAGTAGCAATACTAAAACAAAATATAACAACAATACTAAAACAAAATGTATAACAACAGTACTGAAACAAAATATATAACAACAATACTAAAAGGTTTATTGAGATTTGCTTTGGATTTGCCTTATACTCAGACACTTTTGGAATCAACTCTTGCCCCTGTAAGGACAAGCTACGAAAAGGAACGGATGACATACCTTGAGAGAGAGAGAGAGAGAGAGAGAGAGAGAGAGAGAGAGTGCAGTGGGATAAAGTTAAATACAGTAGCAAGTAATATGACCCAGTCACCAAAAGTGAAAACCCAACAGTGACACTCATCCTCGAACACTGTTAGGTACTAGCAGGATTACAACTAACTCAAGAATATTGGCACAAGTCACAATTCAGATCAACCCAACAAGGTCAAGTCTGAGTCTTAGCAACCCACAAGAAACATAGCTCTGTCCAAGCTTCCCATAGAGATCGCAACTCTGTCCAAACACCTCATAGATGTCACAACTCAAGTTCATTGAGCACACATAAGGTCACAGCTCAACATAGGAGACATCCAAGAATCATAGACTAGGTCTGAACAACCATACAAGGGTCACTGCCCACTTTAATAATCAACAGAAAGGTTTCAACCCGAGTTTGGGAAGCTAACAGTGGTTACGGACCAGACTAAAAATACAGTAGGTACCAACACAAACTCACCCACAGAACAAGCCATAGTAAATAATAAATCTCAAAAAAGGACACAAATCAGTCAAAGGCATAGGGATCATAAATAAGGTCACATAACAGCCCAAGGAACACAAACATAGTCATGGCCCAACTCAATGAGGACAAAACAGTCACGACCCAGCTCAAGGAGCTCAAAACAGTCATGGCTTAGTTCAGGGGTAGCCACAAACAATCACGACCCAACATAAACAATAGCAGCAGATAGGGAAAGAGATCGACAACCTTAAGAGGCTGAGAAAGAGGTGGCAACAACTTAAACCAACAATAAAAGCCTAGACGTCAAACAAACCCTAGAATAATCCCTTGAAGTAGATCTCCAATCTTCTCATGTCAAGACATATGTCAAATGAAAATTGAATTTTTAATCTTAACAAGCCTTCTAGAAAGGTCACTTAGGTAACCCCTAGGTTTTAGTGTCTTTACCAATAAAACATAAAAATAAAAATAGGTTGACTTAGAATAGGGTACCAAAGGTCCAATGGTATTAAAAAATGAAAACCATAAAGTTAAGTTGACTTAGGATAGGGTACCAATTGTCCAAAGGTTTTACAAAATAAAAACCATAAAATAAAAGTCATCATGTTAAAGGTACACATAATAAGAGTGCTAGGACCAAGTAAAAGAAGGACCACAAGTCAACCAAAGGGTTCATAATAAGAAGGTAAGACGACCCTCAAAACAGGTGGCGACAGGAAATGAATAACTAAGACATGTCTCAACCTCCTCAAATAAGACAACGGTACCCCTTTATAGGTTAGATGGATCAACGACACACTTAAAAATATGTAGATGCAAACTCTAACCAGATCTGGGCACTCATAAGACAAGGCAACAATACCCTAGTAGTAGCAGCAGTCTACTAAACCCTTGACGTCATCCACAATGGTGTGTCATAAACCCTAGAATAGTCTCAAGTAGATTAGAGTTGAGTTACGTCTTCTGGGATGATTCACAATGAAGAATTAGGCTTATATTTATAACCTCTTAGTGGCTTCTAGAAGGATCCCTTCTAATTCTTAATTGATTTAGGGTCTCTAAAATATAGGTTAAGATCTAAGTTACCTGACACGAAGACACGGGACACGGAGGACACGGAAAAACGAGTATCCGACACGGACACGGCGACCCCTGGAATCAGGACACGGAGGACACGTTATATATAATATTAAAAAAAAATATATATATATTATACAAATTACTGTAATAGAGAAAATATTGAATCTTGATATTAGATATTGATCAATGTTACATCATGAACTTCGAAAAAGATACATCAAAGATTCAAACACCAATACCATACAATTTTACAAATCAATCAAACTCTAGATAGTAGAGTCTAAACTCTAGATAGTAGATAGTAGAGTATAAACATACTAGGGCAAGCCTCTTAAACACTTATAAGAAAATACCCTTGTTAAGGTTTACAAATTACTACATATGGGCTTGTCCTTAGACTTTCATACTGGAAAATGTTGTTTGGGACAGTCATAGTTAAATTGGCTTGGCTGGAAAATACATTGCATTCCACAGTCCCTTTGGAGTTGACAAACACACTTTTGCTATCTACTTGTGAAAACTTGGAATTGCTATAACTTTTGGCATCCACAATTTTACTGAAAGTAACGTTTGGAGTCTGGACTGATAAAAGAAATACTTGTTGGCTGGAAATTATCATTTATTAAATTATTTGACAGTCCCATCTGTCATCTATCTATCAATTTTCAAATTGTCATTTTAGTGCTTGGTGGCCAGTGGCCACCTACATCTGCATAGCAAATATTGACATTGTTTTACAAGCTGGAAAATACATTTTGTGACAACTCTTGTATTAAATGTTTGATTGCAAATTGGGACAGTTATTCCATTGTTTATTTTGCTGGGAATTACATTGCCTACGGCTGCAAGTCACCTCTTGCTCACCAATCCAAAGCTGGAAGTTACATATCTGTTGAAAACTTGAATAACATTTATGATTTATCATTTGAGTCTAGACTCTACATGCACAGTCACGTTATGAGTCACGTTATGCCATACCCCTAAACAACGAAGATTTAAACAGCGAAAAAACCCCTAATTTCATCACTTTTCACAGGACACGTGTCCTAAAATCGAGACACGTTACAAAAGAGTGTCGGACACGCGTTGACCACGTGTCCCAGGGATAAGACACGTTTTGACCACGTGTCGGACACGTACCGTAGTGTGTCTTCACGTGGACACCGCGGGTACGGACACGTGGGCCAGAATGGACGTGTCAGGTAACTTAGGTTAAGATGTCATAAGTTACCCATTATAAAATTATAACTTAATATTATAATGTCTTTATGAGTGGGTAACAAGGACAAGTCAGAAGGTAGGGTGGCATGTTCTGGGGGGGGGGCATTAGCGAATAAGACCAACAAGAAAGGGTCAACACAAGACAAGGCCCTACAAGATGGCTCTACAAGATCAAGTATGTTGCATATGGTAGCATCGAGAAGTACAAAGCTTAATTTGTGGTGCGGGGGTACTTACAGATAGAGGGAGTTGACTGGTTCTTACAGATAGAGGGAGTTGACTATGACGAGATATTTGCATCTATTGTTAGATACTCTTTCATCAGAGCAATTATCTCCATTGCAGTGGAGATGGGTTGGAAGATCCACTAGATGGATGTGAAGAACACATTTTCGAAAGGACTGTTACAAGAGGAGGTGTATGTCGAGTAACCACTAGGCTTTGAGATACATGGGAGAGATTCTCATGTCTGTAGATTGAAGAAAGCACTTTATGGACTGAAGCAAGCTCCTAGAGCATGGTACTCTAGGATTGATTCTTGCTTGCTACATATGGGATTTCAGAAGAGTGAGGTAGATCTCGACCTATACTTCAGTGTGGTGGGTGAAGATCCTCTCATTCTTCTGCTTTATGTTGACGATTTCTTCATTACAGGTTCAAAGAGACTCATTCCAGAGTGCAAGAGAGATCTTGCTTTAGAATGTGAGATGAAAGATATTGGGCTGATGCATTATTTTTTGGGGTTGGAGGTTTGGTAGGAGCTTGGTCACATTTTCTTGTGGCAAGGAATATTTTCTTGGTCACATTTTGCTAGATACTCTTTGATAAGAGCAGTTATCTCCATTGCAGCGGAGATGGGTTGTAAGATCCACCAGATGGATGTGAAGATCACATTTTTGAATGGACTGTTACAAGAGGTGTATGTCGAGCAACCACTTGGCTTTGAAATACGTGGGAGAGATTCTCATGTTTGCAGATTGATGAAAGCATTTTATGGATTGAAGCAAGCTCCTAGAGCATGGTACTCTAGGATTGATTCTTACTTGCTGCAGATGGGATTTCGGAAGAGTGAGGTAGATCCCAACCTATACTTCATTGTGGTGGGGGGATATCTTCTCATTCTTTTGCTCTACGTTGATGATTTGTTCATTACAGGTTCAGAGAGACTCATTGCAGAGTGTAAGAGAGATCTTGCTTCAGAATATGAGATGAAAGATATTGGGTTGATGCATTATTTTCTAGGATTGGGGGTTTGGCAAGAGCTTGATCACCTTGTATGATGTATTTTCACTTCGGGTTGTTAGCTTTTAGGTTTGCTATAAAAGTATTTTCGCCTTGCTAGGAGAGCGCTATTTCTCCTAGCCCCTTGGTGATGCCTCATGGACAAATGGATGTATTCGAGTGTTGGCATGACACCATTGCCTAAAAGGTTATTACTTTGATTGACACGATGAGTAACCCATTAGGTCCACACAATGGGGGAGTTGGTTGCTTGATTAGGGGAGATATTTGCCTAGGAGTGTTGGGCACTTAGAGGATGGCACTTAGTCGTTGGAACTAGGGACCATGCAATATATAACATGGAGGTTGGACACTTTACTTGATGATGATTGGGTTGAGGACTATACTTCGTGGATGTTGGTGATGGACACAAACACATATGTTGAGGAGCATTGGATATTTTTTGCCACATGGGCACACATGAGAGGACACATGGTGTATAGTAGAGGAGCGCCTTACATGAGGACACTTGGAGAACAAACCATTGTGGAGAAGGAGCATTGGATTGATAACTTGTTGGAGAGCACTCCATCTTGGAGGAGAGGGGAGTTGAGCCCTAGGAGGATCATGCTTAGAGGGCATTTCACTTTGGGGGATGGATAAAGGAGCCCTAGTTTGATAGATGTACATAATTGTATTGTAACATGCTACTTGTGGGGTTTCCTTGTTGTTTACTTGTATGGGCATATGTCCTTATTTTTTGTTAGCTTCCCTCACCTATTGAATATATAAGAAGGGAGGAGAGAGCTATTGTATTCATTATCATCATTGTACTTGTCTTGAAAACATTATGGTTTATGAGGAAACCTAGAAGACAGAGATATCTTTTAGGAAGTAGGATGTTGGGGTTCTTGAGGAAAACTTGGGAGAGAGAGAGAGATATCTTGTAGGGAGCAAGACGATAGGGATCATGAGGAAACCATAGGAGAAGACATGAAGAGAGAGAGTGACATCTTGAATTTTCATGGAGGAGAGTGCTCTTGTGATCCTAGGGTTTATGGTATGCATGTATACCTAGAGAAGAACATGACTTTTAAGATGAGGATGGTTATTATGGTTCTTGTTGTAGCGTTAGGGTTTCTACCTTAGTGAGAGTGGAGCTAACAACTTGCATGAATTTGGAACATTGCTCTTATGGGATGTGAGGCTAGGGCAAGATTAGGTAGAGACTTGCTAGATGAGTCTTGAGCTTGGTGTGATGCTTGCTTGCTAGAAGACTCGGTTATTATATACTTGATGTTCCTAAGCGGTTTTGGTACTTATGTTGATGTAAGAGTTGAAGACCTAGGGTTTGAGGACTCAAGCCCTAGCATGGATATGTAGATTGTAGGTTAGTGCCAGTGTTTCCTTGCCATGTATTTGTGTGATGAAACATGGAAAGGGTTTGTTAACCTATAGAAGATGACAATGCTAGTGTGGAGAGCTTGAGTGATACAAGCTTTTTGTGTGTGACAAGGACTTGCTTGTGTTTATGCTAGCTTGTTGAAAATCTTTGGTGAGTGACCAACTTTGGTTGGGAATAATCCTTAGCTAAAAGGAATTGGTCGCTAGGGTTTGTAACATTGTTACAAATATTGCTCACCTGTGGATAAAGTGATTTTTGCCTTATTTTTATCATTTGCAAGTTTTAAGTTCACCAATATATTGCGTTTTCCAACATGTTCCTCGATAAATCCAATATGTTGTTTTTGGACCCTCGATGATATATTTGTTGACCAGATATTTGTAACTTTGGTTTGGAGTGGCCATCTTTGTGCGTAACCTGCTAGAGGGTTAACCTAAGTGATATGGATTAACTGCTTATAAATGCCATCTCTGATGATTCTGCTCATCTCCTGTCTAGTAGGTAGGAGGTGGATAGGTGCATTTAGGAAATACCTAAATGAAGGGAGACGATCTATATGAATGCCCACAGACTCTAAAAGAGTTGAGACCCTTGCGAATCAACCACGAGTATGACGTTGGGGGCTAGAATGAGTAATAGTCTCTAAGGAACAATAGGCCAAGTATGGGTATTGACCCCACCCCTTCGTTGAGTCAGTTAATCTCTCGATGTGATGTACAAAAGAGATCAAACTAAACACTGTCTCAAGCTAGGAGGGTCAGGGTCCAAACTTTGCTAAGATAATGTGTTGAGGAACTGTCTGCTTACATCTTGATGATACATCGGAGGAGAAGGGTATGAACTCTCTCGGTTGAGTTCTAGTCAGAGTCAAGTAAAGAAGCCCCCCAAATCTCTGAGCCATAGAGAACAGCAGGTCGGATAAGGGACTCTATGATGGACATCTTGGATGAGATGTCATGAAAATGATGTCGAAAGCATTGTCGCTCGTGGAGGGCCAAGGATATGTAGCCCTTGTTGACTTAAGGCTGCAGGGCCTGTCGTAAACTTAAGCAAGGTCCTGGAAATTGCACCCCCAAGTAAGTGTAGGTGCTCGTGATCTCAATTTCCTCCTCTTTGAAGATGACATGAAGGTCTAGGGTCGTCTTTAACCCATTGAAGATCATGACCTTGGTTTTACCCAGGTTGGCCGTCAACTGCTGAAGATTGCAACAAAGAGCCAAGGCATTTAGTTGTCTTTGCAATTCCTTTGGGGATGAGGCCAACAAGACCACACCATCAATAAAGAGTAGGATAGATATCAAAACCTGGTGGAGGAGCCATCCACGAATGTCATGGATATGCTCATGAAGGAAGGCCTCCAACTCATCAATATAGATCCCAAACAAGGTGGGGGACAGTGGAAAGAGTACTCTAAGGAGGGATAGAGTACTCTGGGGGGTGTCAAACCACTTTTGAAGCACCTTCTCTTACCAATGTTTAGGGATGAATTCACATGAGCAACATGGGAGCATATTCTACCTATCATTGAAAACCATGATCTTTCACATCCACTCAAATCGAATAAAGTGGGGTGTGAATACGACAATTCACAAAAAAATAACTCTCAATAATCAAATCAAAACCTTCTCTTCACTTACCCTTTTATCCTTTATAGAATATGCTTAAGGTGTACAAATGTATCACTACTATCCATAGAAGGCTAAAGTTATCACATGCCTAAGATAAGGCCCCTCCAAAGAGGGCGCATGAACTAATGAAGAAAACAATATAATCAACCAACTCTTGCCCAAGATATAACTCCTTCAACCCATGCGCTCTATCCTTTGATGAGACTAACCAGTGTAAATAGACAAGTGCACAAAAGCATCCATCCTCATTCCATGCTTTAGTTATGAGAAATAACATGCAATATTTGGTATTAAAAAATATGATTATCTTGCCAAATATATAACTCGCTTGCTAAAAGTAGAATAAGCTTCATGGTCATAAATAGTTGGAATTTGAACCTTGGGCCAATCTCCATATTAGGTCTCTGAAAATATAATTATATTGCTTTTTAGACCACTTTCTAAAATAGTTTTTTTCCTTGAATATAGAAACTTCTTCAATTTGCATCAAATATGAACTATGAGCCTATCTCCCAATAGGTATCCAAATCAGTGTTACAAATATCGTGTCGTCGAATATATCGCCAAGGGTCCAAAAAGAAATTATCGAATTTATTAGCAAAAATGTCGGCAAACATCGGCAAAATAAAAAATACAAAAATATAAAAAAATACAAAAAAGAAAAAAATCACAATATATTTGAAAAAATCGGCAAATATTGCCAAAAATCGGCAAATATCGTGATAAAATCAGCAAATATCACGATAAAATCGGGAAAAATCGCCAAAAAAAATCGGGAAAATATCGGGGCGATATATTGGCGATATATCGCCAGTGAGTCACCATCGCGATATATCGCGATATTGCCGATATATCGACGATATTTGTAACACTGATCCAAATATAGCGGAATAAAAAAGTTGAATGTGGCCATTTGACTATCCTCTTCGATGTTATGAAAACTAGATTGGTGCACCCCAAAAACTAGAATTGGGTTGGAATCAGATCAAAATTGGTAAAAAACTGCAAAAAATTGGTTGATAAAAATATAAAATATTCAAATTTTGATTAGAAAAATATATTCATGTACATCCCATGTGAATTCAAGCCATTAAAGACAAATATGTAAAAGCTTTCTCATGTATATAGCAATGGTGCATTTAACTAAAATAACATTGAGTGCAATCCATATTTGAACCAAAATACATAAACAAAAGAGGCTCTAAATGGCCTCTAGAGTCCACAAAACAACATGCTACAAAAAATAATTACATATCAAAATCATTGCCTATATTGGAACCCGATTCATCAATAGCACCCTTTGTTCTCTCTAGGCTCTAGCCTTTGCCTCCACATTGAATCTTGAAGTTGATCCTCTAGGGAATTAGTCAATGCCCTCCAATTTTAATGAAACTTCCTAATCCAAGTATTAAACTAAGGTAAAAAAAGCTTCGCATGTCTAATAAGTGATTTTGCTTGAGCAAAGGGTATTTTTACTAAGTTCATGAAGGCGAGTTCAACAACAAGCACCACTAATATCGAGGTACATAGAGGGCATGCTGGTCTTGATTAAATGCCAATACCATATCCAATAATGACACACGAGTCCAACAATAAGCACTGCCACCAACGTCGAGGCAGGTCTTGATTAAATGCCAATTTCATATACCCTCATACTTGATAAATCCAGTGGAAATGCTGCAATCCTTAAATTCTAAAAAACTGTTAAGTCTATTGAATTTTGAATGGGATATGAAATTCTACTTTTTGAATATGAATTTCAACAAGGTTGGAACCACATCAACATCCTGAAAAAATAAATGGTGATGTTAAAAATTTAAGTAAAAGGATATTAAAGGAAAGATAAGGAGAATGTCAACTTTTACTTTAAGAATTTAATATTACTAGTAATTACTAGGGTTTTGCTTTTTTCAATTTGCTTCTTTAAATTTTGAGGATAATTTTTTGGCTTCAAATGTTGGCGTAGGGATAAGTATGTAACCTATCGGTTCTGTATGGAACTGACCAATTCAAGCATTTAAAGTTGATTTTTTATGGAAACAATCATTTTGGATTTAGAGTCTTGATTTGAATCGACAAACCCTATAAAATGGTCAAACCACCTGGTTTGGAAAAAAAGGTTTGGTTCTGATAACATTGATCCTTGTCCCCCTATCGGTTCAAACATTTAAAGCCAGACCCCTATGGAACTAGCCATTTTCGGTTTAGACCCTTGGTTTGAATTGACAACACCTATAAGTCATTCCAATCGATCGGTTTTGGCAAAATTGGTTTGGGTTTGATAACACTAATTCTGATATCCCCATGCATCATCCACAGTTTGCATGTAAAAGATGTGTTGTTGTCCTTGGAATACTTATCTTTGAATAATCCCCAAAACTCACACATTGCAACTTTGGAACAAGGTCGGGTTGGAATAAAGCTCTGCAACATGGTACCCATATGTCCAAAGTACTCACGAATTGTCGATGCCGAATGATGAACTCTATATTGCTGAGTCCACCCTAGATAATGTTTACATACCTTTGATGCCAAATCATGAACTCTGTAATGTTGATCTCACTATATATAATATCCATGAACATATGTTGGAACTTAGCACCCAAATTTGTGTAGGTGAATCTAGTGTTAACATTTGTTCAATCTAGGGACAATACCCCTTTGTTCCATATAGGGACAATATCCCCCTATGGGATGCTGAGAATCCTAGAACTTCGAACTTGATTAATATCTATAGACACACACTTGGGAACATTTCAATGACTCAAGTCAATCCCCTCGGAAATAACCGTAGGAGTTTACTTAACTCAATGTGACCCCCCCACTCAAATACAACTTATGACTTGTAGAATCGAAGATATAACGATTGGCATTGTACTTGAGTAGTCAAAACTGCTTGGTTTAGAATATCTTTAGGGCTTTCTAGTTCTGTTTGGTGTGTATGTTGCCTTTAGTCTAGTTTTTACTTGTTCGGATATGAACAAACTAGGTACATCGATTCTGGTTCGAAATGTCTTGTTTAACACCCAACTCGACCATGACAGATTCCAAGAAAACGTAAAAAATAAGAACAAAAGCCGCAAAATATATTGTTCACCAGCCTCCTAAACCCTAATCCTAGTCTATTCAAAGATAGAGATGATATTTATTTTCTTCACACTCTTCTCATTGAGCATTTGGAGATTTCAGGGCTATCGGAAAGAAAGTTTATTTAGAGGTGTGGTGCTGATGATACACATGTAGAGCATGATGAGGATCTTGATCTAGGGGACGATGTTCTTGATATGTACTGTGTGATTTGTTTGAACATTATAGTTGTACTATGTAGTATGATTATTTTTTTGACTCTATAAGAGATTTAGAGCCTCAATGTTTATGCATTTTCATTTAGAACTTCAATTATTTGTATTATGTATTGCATATCCTATAGCTCCATGGCATTTTTCTATCTACACGAGTATACTCTGCATTATTGGTGTTTAACGTTTTGGATTTGCATTGATGTATGTATATATATTTTACTTAAATTTGAATATTTTTCATTCGATTGAGTAGTAGATTGAGTCAACGGTAGATTCCGATCGGAGTAATAATTTTGGACTACTTCATTCCAATGCAAGCCTGAGTATGATAACATTGATAAAATGTGACACATTTTATAGGATTTGAATTTAGACAATTATTGCTGGTCCAAATATTTTATAAAAAGCACATAATGGTTTTGTACATTTGGTGGTTTATGTTGAGGACATCATCATAGTTAAGTGAGGTTGGCATCTTTGACATGACTTGCTATTTTTAGCTTTTGACATCATTGACTTACGTCTCCTACATTACTATAGGTGTAGACATGTGACAAAATAATGTTTGCGCTTGTTTCACAAACCAAATATGCTAAATGTTTGTGGAAGAATTTCAGCATGACAAAGTGTAAGGCAACATCTACAACCATGGAGTTTGGGTTGAAGTTATCAGCCACATCTTATTGTAGATCGACAAATGAGTTACTGTATGAGCAGTTGGCGGGAAGCTTGATTTATCTCACATTCACTAGGCCCGATTTGGGCTTCTCATAAGGCAACATCTACATCTATGGAGGTTGGGCTAAAGCTATTAGCCACATTTTACTCTAGTCTGACCAATAAGTTAGTGTACACGCAGTAAGTGGGCATGTTGATTTATCTCAGTCACTTGGCCGGATTTGTGCTTATCAGTTAGTGACATTTCTAGATTTATGATAGTCTCTAAAGCTGATAATTGGACAAACAACCAAGAGGATTTTGAGGTATATGAAGGGTACCTTGGAGCATGACATCATATATGGTAGAGGGGAGGATCTCCGACTTACAAGTCATATAGATTGATATTGGGAGTTGTTGTTGCATGATTTAGCAGTCCTATGATGCAAGGAATATTGACTACTATACCTGCAAAACCTCTAAGATCTACCCCTAAGTGTGACACAGATACCTCTCTCTCTCTTTAGGTCTCCTAAATTTCCAAAGGAAATCTAGACTAATCGCAGGAGGTGTCCCCATCTGGATTTTCCGGGGTACTAACTAGAGACTCTGTTGATGTAATTGTAACTTCGCAATGTATTCACTTGTATATCTTATGTATTGTACCTCGATGTTTATTCCGGGATGTGTCTGTAATGTACTTGAGTCATGTCATGCCCCGATGTTCCTATTGGGAGGTTCTATAATGTAAACAAGTCATGTCAAGTCATTGTGGGTAACCTTCCTATTGATCAAGGGTTAAAGTCCCCGTAGTTTCGGGGCACTAGGGTTATTAGACTCTCCTAGAGAAGTCAGCCCTAGTAGGGTTTAGTCAAGTCGAGAATTAGTACAAATAGAGAGCTAGCCTCTCTATTTATCACACACTCACTTACACTTAGTTGTAGCGCATAGCTGAGGAAGAAGAAGACACTGGGGCTAGGAAGAAAGAGGTTACTGCTGTCGGGAGATCATCTTACTGTTTTGAGGTTTTACTTTTGGTGCTGATTCTATCTCTGAGGAAGTTGCGGGGTTTTCTCCATTTATAGTTTCCCCGAGGAAAAACACTGTGTTCATTGTCTCTTGTGTTTGATTGCTGTGCTTGTTATTCTCTCAGTTAAAGATCCTAATGTAATGCTAGCTTAAATGTTAAAAATCTAACAGATTCCACATGCAAGCTTAAAGAGGACAGTACAATGTGGGCTAGCTTTCTCAAGTACTAATCAAGTTGATTTTTGTGAGGGGTGACTAGGATACTTAGGCAAATAGAAAGAGTTAAATCTAAGCTCCTTGGGCTAGGATAAGACTAAATATGATATGAATCCTAGCAAAGATCCACTTGGTTTTGCCTAACCAACGATTGCACCAAGAGTAGCGAGGTGCCCACAACCCAGTATGTGGGGGATGTGTAACGTTACATGTAACGAACTAATGTTTTGTACACCGATTTTTTTATTATTTTTTATGTCGCCTCCTAAGATAAAAAAAGAAAACCGAATAAAAAATAATTAAAAAAATACATATCCGTTCATAAAATAAAAATGTAAAACCAAATAACATGCCATTAAAAAAATAACACCTCTAGAAATTGGATGCCTCTCGGTGCTTTATAGATCCACATTTAGGATGGATCTATGCTGGTTTAAATAAGTTTATGGAGGTTGGAAAAAGGAAGATTCAATGAGCTAAGAAGCCAACAGATTTAAATAAGTAACCATTTAACACATTGAATCAAGAATAATACACCATAAACTCATATTTGCATAACACATGAAAATGATCAAGTCCAAGATTTAGACGCATTTAAAAAATGCATAGACTTGAATGCAACACATGTTATGAGTAAAAAGCATCAATATTTATCTAAAGATATCCCTGAAATTTAGATGTGCGATTTGTTTTTCCAAATTTGAAGCACAAGACCAAAATGATAAGATTTACACGAGTATTAAAGTTGCTCTCTTGGGATGTGCCCAAGGTACTTGGAAATGTTCCTTGTGAACATCAAACCACTTTGGGACTGTGTTACTGGATCCGTGGGCCTTGGGGGAATTCAAAACGGATTCGGATCCGGATCCGCTCGGAAAGGTATCCATCACCGATGAACCATATTTGCAGGGATTCGCCGTCCATCAAGTCGAAGTCTTTGCCGCATTTCCATGCATTTGGGGTTCTGGTGATAAACTGGTCTGGCTGGCAAATACTGTGTTGAAATCGTGCCATTGGCGGTCCAAAAGCCTTTGAAAGAAACACTGAAAAGAGAAAACTAAAGATTTTTTCTATTAATTCGGCTTAAAGATAAATGTCAAAATTATGAGAACAATATAGATTGCAAGTCCAGCTGTTGATGAGACAAAAAAACAGCCATGGGGCAGATGAAAATGACAAAGCTTCCAATGGCAATTGTGAGAATCAATTGCAAGCTTAAGATGGTATAGATCTTCCTGAAGAAATCCCATCGAAAAGTATTTTTCTCCAAAGAAATTCCCTGATACAAAGGTGTACCGTGTAGAGCTTCCTTCCATCTCTTCAAACACATCTTTACCTGGTGCCATGGCCTATTATCAATCAAGTTATACAGAACTAAATACACCTTGGCATTATTACTATCTTTACTGATTGCACATAAGAATTAGTAAAGCATTAGTATGAATTTAATTACAGCATTCCCTAACTTTTTGTTTTTGGAAAATAGCCTGTTAGAAGGGCCTCCTTTCTACTGACAAGATCGTCATCAAAGGTATTATTGGGTTACTTCTCCCTGAGATATGTGCAAGGATTGCTAATTTTGACGAGAAAGATAGAATATTTGTTACGAACTTACGGTAGATTGATTAACTGAGCATGCACACTTTGTAGCAATGCAATTCACATATAAGGCACATTATATAGCAAAAATATTTATTGATTATATGGTTTACCTAAAACATTTATAACCGTTCATGATCTCGAATTTTGGAGCATCTTTTGGAAGGAATTATTCAAACAGTTGGGAACCACCTTGAATAAGAGTTTGAACTACTTCCTAGAAACTGATGGGAAATCTGGAATTGTTAATAGATGCCTATCAACTTGTCTCTGAAGTTCATCAGATAGCTTAGTTCATAAAAAATGCTGTTTCATTAAGCCTTGGTCCTGCTTGTATTGCTTGAAAAGATGGTTTTTTTCTGAGAAAATGGTTTAGATATGCAAAGAATTTACTAATTTAGGAATATTAGTTAGACATATGAAATTTTCATTTTTTTAACTTGTTAGTGAAAAGATTCCATGTCATGAATGCTATAAAACTGTTTTTTTATAGGGCTTTGGCTGTTTGACTCTGCGAATATTAGTTCACACTTGCAAAATTGCGGATCTGTTCCTTTTTTTATGTAATCATGTTCACAGAATAATGCGGCTGCCTGTTCTATTCTCTCAATTTTCCATTCTTGGATTAGTTGTAAACGTTATATTTTATTATGGGTAAGAAGTTGAAGCTGGGTTCCTTGAATGTAATGCAGAGAATGAGCATATCACAAGCAACATCTATGGGTTGGCATGGAGCACCTGCAGGTTCCATTAACCCTGTTGTCAAAACAATTCTGCGAATGGATGTTCCAGCTGACAAATTTCCCCATGTAGGTTAACTGATATATGAAACTATATGTAAATTTTATAAATATGTTTATTTTATTTTCTGTAATATTTCTTAACAAGACTTTATATGGATGGTTTCAGTTCAATTTTGTTGGTCGGCTCCTAGGACCTAGAGGAAACTCACTGAAGCGAGTTGAAGCTACAACTGGTTGCCGGGTTTTTATTAGAGGAAGAGGCTCTGTCAAAGACTCTGCAAAGGTAGTGCATTATGATTGAAGCATACTCTGTCAGCATCTGTTTTTGTAAACTGCAGAGAAAATTACAAATATATGAATGGGTGTTAGATTGATGGTATAGGGCTTTTGGCTATGACAAATTTTGCATCAGGTCTAGATGTATTTTTAATCTGTACATGCAAGAAGTGTTGAGACTCGAGAGCATGGTCAATTTCTTGTTGTAATTTTCAAGTTTTCTTTTGCTTCTTGTCCAACAATTTGAAATGGGGTATTTTTTAATATTGAATTTTAATATGTAAATTAAAAATTTGAATAAAAGGTTTTTTTTTTTTTTAATATGGGTAATTACCCTGGGGCAAACCCTCGGGCACTTCCCCTCATTTTCAGGATGGTAAGCAAGGTAAACCCTGGATTCTTCTGGGCACAAGGCCAAGTCAACAACAGGGTTCAAATCCATTACAACAATATACTCATTATGAGCTCAACATGTTACTTAGGGGGATAGAACTTTTCTGGGGAGCATAACACTCCATCCCACAACCACTCAGGCTAGACCTATTTGACAGAAAGATACATCGACAATAATTAAATATAGAACTATGACTCTTTGCATCATCAATAACCATTCATCCGACTGACATAGAGAGTAGAGAGAATCATGTACAACAGCAACTAAGGCCAGGCTCAACAGGTTTTCTGGAGACCATCTTCCTCTCTATATTCAGTTAACTTTTAAGGGTTCAAATTTCAAATAAGCTACAGGTTAAGTCATAACAGGTTATTTATAGGACTCAACCTTGCTGAGATCTCTGAAAAAGTTTCTCTACAAGATTTCCTTGTCATGCTCGTACCTCCACAATTCTGTGGCTATTATCTTTGTAATTGATTAGTTTACTCTCTCTCAAGTTGCCCACTAACAAGCCAACTGTTTGGATGCTTGCACATGTTGGAATTTTGGAAATGATGGCAGAACTCCATACATGATTTTTAAGAGCCAATCTTTAGCAAGTGTCACTGCACAAACTAGCATGTGAAATTAAAGCCCAAAAGAACAATTCTAGCCCTTGAGCAATTAAGAGGGAGTCCATTGTCACCTCACTAACCCTCTTCGGCACTCTAGGTTGGCTCTTCTCCAACACAAGCGGGGCTTCCCTAAGATAGGATTGCTAAAACTATGGCAAGGAGTCTCAAGGGTGATATGAAAGATAGCTTAGCAAAACACATTAGCAAATATCTCCGATTTCTCGCGATATTTCTGGTTTCTCCCTAGTTTTTCTTGTAGCCGATTTGTCCGATATTTTCATAAATCTTCAAGTCTAAGTTTATTTTTGCTAATATTTTCCGATAGTTTCCGATATTTTCCCGATATATCCGATAAGTTTCTTTCTGAGACCTCGGATATTCCCCGACATGATATTTGCAACATTGGTTAGGACAACTAGGGCCACTAAAACATGCCACAAGAAGCCCTAACATGCTGAAAAATGAATGTAGAAAATAGACTAGGAGGGCCCAAAAGTTGCCACATCAAAATTGAAAATATTGCTAACAATTGACTTGAGCAAACAAAATGCAATGCATTGGTTGACCCATCGTGGAATATTATTCTCGGCAGCTTCTGCTTTACATTCAATGCAGAGTGCGAATATGAATACGTCTCCTAACTCAAATTCTTCTGGTGGCTCTCATAGCACTGCAAAGAAAATGCAGTGCTCTGGTTGACACAACGTGGAATATTATTCTCAGCAGCTTCTGCTTCACGAGTCCTAACTCAAATTGTTCTGGTGGCTCTCATAGCGCTGAATTTATATGGAAGAATCAAGACATAGAGACCACATGGTCACTATACTACATTCTCAGTAACCTTAATTTGCTCATAACTGCTCTTGGTATTTGTTGCTATCCATTACATTACCTTGATACATGGAACCCTAATTTGAAAGATCAATGTTTCCTTTGCTGCGTACTGTCTCCTAGTTTGCTTTCATTCTTGGCTTATCATTCCTCAATTTTAGGCTATGTCAAAGTTAGCAATCAAGGCATCTTTTTAACTAGCTGTTTGTTAAAGACTTTATGCATATGCAACATCCTCATGCTTGTTAATTTATGGTTTTTAATTCCTTTGAAATTTCATGCTGGGTCAATAATTAATAGCGAAATTGTACGCCGTCATTGT
Organism: Pseudotsuga menziesii; assembly: GCA_001517045.1. Classification (NCBI taxonomy): domain Eukaryota; kingdom Viridiplantae; phylum Streptophyta; class Pinopsida; order Pinales; family Pinaceae; genus Pseudotsuga; species Pseudotsuga menziesii. Next base: position 30,804 of record LPNX010051069.1, read on the forward strand.
AGATTCAACCTATGTGTATATGATTTATGATTTGCATTTGCCTCTTTGTGCACTCAATAGATCTTATGCACCTTGATTTCCTCAAAATTTGAAGATGAAAGTTTATAACTTTATTCCTTGTAGAAATCAATTTTGTTGAGTAAGAAACCTTTTTTTCCATGCTAGAGTTCACTGTTGTTGCATAAGAGATAGATTCAATAGAGACATGAGATTGGTTGCAAAGGATAATCTTCTTAATTAAAAGAAGTTGAATTGCAGCCAGCAAAAAAATTATCTTACCAGTCAACAAGTTGTGAAGAGATTAAACTCGATTGGAAGAAGATTGCTTTGTCAATAGTATGTATAACAGTCCCAATATTTGCAAAAGAGCAATTTAATTTTGTTAGATACCTGTTCGTAAGAGAATTTGGACTGTCAGTGAGCTAATGAGAATGCACTTGTATTCTAAGTGATTATTAGTGTGTGGATGGTAAACATCAACAACCATTCCTTCTCACACGTGAGGTATGGTTGTGATAATCTCAATACACATTAGGCAAGAATTGGTTGTTTAAGGCCTTTCACATGGCAGGTGTCTATCCATTGTTCCAGTGATCACATATAGAGCGCTAGTTGTGTTGAAATTTACCTAGGAGTTGTTCCCCTAAGTGACCTTTTGCCTAAGTCACTAGGAAAAAGGGGAGTTGGCTAATCTCTAGACCATTTGCACCTTTTCAGGCATGTTTGGCCAGAATCCGGCAACATGATTTGTTGTTGAAAATAAGATTTCCAGTGTTAAAATTGCAATTTTTATTGCAGAAATGGATTCAGGATCCACAATTACCTTTGGGGCACCCAGTTTATGCAATTCCAATCATTGAAAACTGCCCTTTGAACAATTTACGCGGGGTTTTGGCCAAAAACCTTGCCGGACTTTAGGTGCAAATGGTCTAGACTCTAGAGTTTAGCTTACACCGGAAAAAGGGGTTTGAGTCACTTGGACCTTATATTAATGACTTGAGATGAGCATTAATTGCACTTTAGAGAAAAAGTGTACTTTTAAGTGAAATATTTAAAAAGTGAGTGAAATTAATTATTTTGTGGAGAAAAGTTATTTTTCTCACAACCACTCATCTAGACTAATCTGAGCCCTAGGATTAGATGACTTTTCATTCACCCTAATTTTTTCACCAAAAGGGAAAGTTTCCAAGTGAAGAGGCACTTTTGCATTTGAGAGAAGAGAGAGCCATTTTTCTGAGAAAGAGAGAAAACTTGCAGCAGAAGCATTTTTCTTGTGGAACGCAAATCGAGAAGGAAAGTACATCAAGGGAGGGCACAAATTTCGAGGAGAGTAACAGTTGAATTTCGAGGAGGCAGCATTTATTGCAGCCTGTTTGTATAGGCCTTCCTGTAAGGATTCTGTACAGTGCACAGAAATTGAGGAAGGAAGGTATGGGCAGAATTGTCGAGGAGGTTTTTCAGGCACAGATTTCGAGAAGGATTCTGGGCACGAATCTCGAGGCAAACTTGCATGCACAAATCCTGAGGCATTTTTCCGTGGCACAGTTTTCGAGACAGACTGTACAGTCAGTCCATACGGCTGTCGTACAGTCCGTACAACACCATGGAAATCGAGGCAGAAACAGGAAACATTCTGGGTTTGTATTTTTTCTGTTGGGCACGGATAACGAGACAGAAAATTTCTTCTGGTTGAGATAAGTTGGTCTGATTTTTTTCTGTCCATTGCTGTAAATTTTCCAGATAATAAAATTTTTCTCTCACAGCTTTTCTCTGGAGGTTGGGGTTTTGTCCTGGGTCATTGGACCAAAAACACAGTGTCTGAAATTTATGGTTGAATGTGGTTTATTTTTTGTTCATGAAAATGTTGTAGAAACTCTCTTTGTGTTTCAGTCCTATATTTGCTTATGAGAAAAATCTAATTTGCAGCTGTAAAACAAATTGGGTTGGGCATTAAACAATGTGTTAAAACGGAGTTGGAAACTGGGTTGGGAAAGTGTAGAAAATTTTACAAGTTGATTAACCAGATTACATATGCAAGAATAAGTCTACTCAGTCTCATTCTTAATGGACATACTACTTAGAAGTCGACCTACACCTCAAAGCTATGCTAAACACAGTCCATTTGGAATTGGTATGTGGCCTTCCATCAGGTAAACAACATTGTCAAATTTTCTTGAGAAGAAGTTGTTGGTATTTGTAAAGCTTGCTAGAAAAGGCACATTGTTGGACATTGGGTTCAGCGCTCCCTGTGAGTTTCGTGACATGGACCAAGCGCCTCCCAAGATTCTAACTCTGGCGATTGTGGCAGAGATTGACACTTGTAGGTTTTGGTCTAATGACAATCGTGAGTTCAACAATTGGAATCAGAGCAACATGTCAAGGGTTCGAAACTCAACCGGCTCGCGCTGGGGAGGGGGGGGGGGGGGAGATTATTGGACATTGGGTTCAACGCTCCCCGTGAGTTTCGTGACATGGACTAACCGCCTCCCAAGATCCTAACTCTGGCAATTGTGGAGGAGATTAACACCTGCAGGTTTTGGTCTAACGACAATCATGAGTTCAACGTGCATTTCCAAAGCTAGAGTAGTCAGGTCTAGAAGATTGAATTCAACGTCGTTGTGATTGCTTATTTAATACAAAGAACATTGATATCTATGTTAGGCAAATAATATTTGTAGTCTTGTGACATTGTTTTATTGTCATTCAATTAAGCATCATCAAGCTAATGTTTCAAGGACTTTGAGGTATTTTAGAACTCGTGCTATATCCCTTTAAAGAAGGTTAGATTATATTATATCGCTTCCTAAAAGCTTGTAACACTTCTGCATGCTCTGGTGACATTGAATTCCAATCAATTTTGCTACCTCTAGATAGCTGTTCTATTGATTGATTGTAGGGATTGTAGATTGTATCTTATTGTATTGCATTTCAAAGATTATTATTTGTTGAGATTGTTATTGGAAAGATCGTGAGGAAGCCATTTGTATTGCAAGGCTTGGCACCACAACAGAGCATCATCAATCATTAAAGGAACGAGAGCATTGTAAAGCATTCATTTTTAAAGTTCAATTCAACTTTAGCATCAACATTAAATTGTAACTTGCAAACAATCATTTTTGTTGGACTTGCAAGAAGCCCTTTGAGGTCTTATCTAGTTTTTCAAATGGTTCAAAGTTGATTAGAGTTGTTGAACAATCTAATACTCATCGTTATTGTTGGTTAGAGTTGTTGAACACTCTAATACTCACCGTTATTGAATACTCTAATACTCATTTTAATCTTTCCAAGCCCATCATTTGACCATGGGAAGAAATCAAGAACAACAAACACAGAGCAAGACTTGGATATGATAAAAAATGACCTTTCATATTCCAGATTATACCAGAATAATTAAGTTTCAAAGTTCTAGATTCCTTCAAGAAGATTCATCTTCATTTGCTGCAGTTCAACATTAGAATGTCAAGTGCCAACATTGTCATTGAATTGGCCACATGGGGTCATTGTTTTGATCTTCATCCTTGTCGGCATTGCGTTAAGCATAATAATTCTTCAGATATATGTTCAACATTGAATAAACTTGCAAGATTAAAGATTCACTATTGGTGGATCAATTTTTGGCGATGGTCATCAACATCCAAGAAGTTATATCAATCATACAAAAGAATTCAAATTTGAGTAATGGCACATCTTGTGGTAAAATGTCTTCCTACTTGTCATCTTGTACTTGATAGGGGGAATATCATGGATTGATAGTCAGGTTTCAAGTTTCGAAGTTCTACCAATCATACAGATTGCTTAGTAAGTAGACATCTCCACTGTAGGAAGAAGCGAACTTGAGCCATATCCAGAATCGAAGCCAGTAGCCAGAGCAAGAGTCAGAGTTATAGCCAGGAGACAAAGTGAGCCGTGTTCCAGAGCACCATTTGGTTTGTGGTCATCCTAAAACCACCATTTTAGTAGTAAAATCAATTTTGCTAGCAATTGGGCTGTGGTCACCTTAGACCACCATTTAGTAGAAGACATCAACTTCTGCTAGCTATTGGTTTGTGGTAATCCTAAAACCACCATTTGGTTTGTGGTCATAAAAAACCACCATTTCACAGAAGACATCAGCTTCTACTAGCTATTGCTTTGTGGTCATTCTAAACCACCATCTAGATTTTGGTCTGTGGTTATTCCAAACCACCATTTAGTAGAAGACATCAACTTCTGTGAGCTAATGGTTTATGGTCATAAAAAACCACCGTTTAAGAGAAGACATCGACTTTTGCTAGCTATTGGTTTGTAGTCATCCCAAAACCACCAATTTAGAGAGAACTTCAGTGATATGACATCTTCACTCACTTGGAAAATGATTAGATTTGAAATGTTCATCAATTGGCAGCTGTCCACTTCCAGGCTTCAACTCTCTTTCAGAAAGATACTTGGACTCACAAACACCCCTTTAGATTTAGGGGGGAAATGCTGGAAACCTAATCCTTAGGGTTATGGTAAAGTATTATTACTATTCACATGAAGAGTCATAGGTGAATAGGGAGAGTCATCATGGAGTCCAAGAGACCTCTTGGAAGATGAAACCAAGTGTCACATCTCATTGTATTTACATGTGTATCATACTAATAAATGCTTCACATGCTATCTTTATTTAGAGTGTTCTAACAACTCCAAGAAGGGGAAACTCCAAAAATCAAACCTCATTACATTGAAAAGCTCTCTTCATATCATACTTGACCCAATGGTTACATTTGCATGGAAATGCACCCTAGCCAAGTGTATGAAGGAGATGCCACATGTCGGAAGAGAGATGTGCCCACCTTAATCTTAGTGATCATGCCACACATGTGAGAGTGCACCCACCATAACACCATAATTCTAGGAGAGTGTGCCCTTTGTTTTTTCAGGAGTTGATTGTCACATGTGTGAGTGAGCCCACCATTTTTCTAGAAGAGTGTGTCCACGATAATGCAAGGAGATTGCAACCACCATTTTTTAGGAGAGAATTGGCACTGCATTCATACATTGATGTCTTATTAAAATAAATCTTCACTTTGGAAGCCTATAGAACATCTACATTATTGGCATGACCAAATGAGATGCATATACACACGCAATTACCAGATAATTATAGTGTAAGCTCAAGCAATGTTGAAAATTGATGGTTCCCAATGATGGATTTTGGAGTAGAAATTGGAAAATTATATCCCTTTCAATGCCTTTGAACAACAATACCAACAGAAAGAAAACCTTGGTAGTTGCCCTCAAAAGGAATTGCAATACAACAAAAGAGCAAAGTATTGAAATGGGTAGACATATGACTCCCTTTTCCAAATTGAGGTACACGTCAATTGGCTTTATCATATAGTCCTTCAGATATCAATATGTCAATCTATCCTTCTATAGCAATTTTCATTTCTTAGATGCCTCTTGTTAGCCCTCATATTGTATGAGGGTTACACTTGTTGCAAGTCTTTCAGAAATAGATGATTGTGAAGACTTCCTTTAGATTACGGATTTTGACACAACATGATCAATTGTAGATGGCTTAGAGTTCCTTGTAGCATGTTTATCAAGATATATTCTTCATATTTTGCATGGTGGTCAAAGTGAATTAAAAAAAACTTTTCCAAGGGGGGTCACCAACATGTAAATCATGTAATCATAATTTGGGGCATGAGGATTACAATGGTAGTTTCATTATCACATCTTCAAGAAATCTTGGACATCATTCACTGTTTAGTTAAGGTTATTGATGGGTTCCTATTAGGGATAGAAGCAATGTTGGTAACATTGTATTGGATGATATATCATCAAGGGTTTGAAAATAAACTTATTGATAACATTGGCCGAACATCAATAAACTTAAATACAAAAATACTCATTTTTATTTTTCAATTTCTTAAACATCTAAAGCAACAACAACATCACACATTAACATTGAATCTTGTCCATAGTCTTGACTCTCGAGTCTCAAAGTATCATAAAAGATACAATAAATGTATCTCATCATCTACAATGAAACTAGATAAATAAATTATTGATCTACCCCTTTATGGGAAAAGGTAACGACTCTTCCTCTAGAAGAAGAAGGCCCTAGGGCTAGAGATGGAGTGTGAGATTTTCAATTGGTTGTTTTTTTTGTCTGTGAAGTTGGTGGTGCACACTCAGATTTTAATTTCCTCCTCTATCTCACCCCTGCATTGTCCTTTAACCTCTCAAGGGCCCATCATGACAAGCCTCTTAGTAATCACCCTCCATGCAACTATGGTGTCAATCACATCCCCAATGAGATGGCCTTGATGTCAAGTGTTTTCTCAAGTTGCTTCACCCACAATTGGGGACTATAATAGACATAAATCATTAAGGCTTTGAGATTCTAAATTGTGTGATGGGTTGCAGATTATTATAGGCCATAAATCATAATTTTAATAAATTATTTTTTAACTTATTGCACTCCTTGGTGTATATATTTTCAAACACACTCTATTTGCAGCTGCAACCTGAAGAGATACATAAATTAGAGGGTTATGGATCATAAATTATAATTTCTAATAAAAAATAATTTTAATTTTTTTAATTTGTTACACTTCTTGGTGTGTATTTTTTCAAACACACAGTTGCATTTCCAAACTGAAGAGCTATATATTTGGCTTAAGCACTAGAATGGCAAGTTTTTGTAGATTGGGTACTCTTTTGTGATAATTTTCCCTCCAAGCATCTACAACAAAGAGAAACATAAAAAATACATTGAAATTTGAAGCAAAGAAAAAGGAGAGATTGAAATTTGAAGCAAAATGAAATTTACTCGGGATTTTGGTCTTCCTGCCTTGAACAACCATTCAAATTTAAATGTTCTAGTGACCATAGTGTATATTTTGATTTCTTTAGACATATTTGAGCGTTCATGCGAATTTGGTACTACTCTAAACGCATGAGAAGAATCCGACCATAACCTCAATGTCAAATCTAAAACTGCATGAGTAAGAAAATGCATGGTAGAGGCAGAACCTTGCAACTTGAATAGGGTGATAGAGGGAATGGTACATCCATCACCTTCCTTAACAATAATCCTTTTCCATATCCCTCATCCCACCTGTCCTCACAATAGGTATGGATGGCTTCATTGGCCCTATCCATTTCCTTATGTAAGTAGCCTCTTGTGGACTTGTCCCCATCAACCAAACAAAGAATTTTTACCAAAGGTTCACTAGTGGCACACACCTCCTCCACTTTACTCCTTTCCCAAAACTCTCTTGGTATGACACTAGCATGGTCATGGCTTGTGCATCTGGTTTAGTCTGAGATGATAAAGCATGGCGCTCATCTAAAGAAACATTCTCTTCACCTTCAACATACAAGTCAAGAGAGATGGAAGAGAAATGAATTTTGAACTCCTTTTTACTTGTGAATTTTCTCATCAAGCTAAGAACAAATGCATGATTATATATAAATTTTGTGATGCTTCTTGTTGATTCATGCTATCCTTGATATATTAAATTTTGCCCATATCGTCTAAAATCAAATTAATGCAATGGGCAACAGAAAGAGTCTATAACAAGTTTGGATACCTTGCCATAAGCAACTTGCCAACCACCACATAAGTAGTAGCATTATCCATTATGACTTGGACGATGCTTTGTGGAACTATTTCTTAGATGAACCAATCCAACAACTCATATAATACTGTTGCATCTTTAACATTTGTGGATGCATTGACCTGTTTTATAAACATTGTCCCCTTAAGAAAATTAACCAAGAAATTAAGGTCTTGTCCCTTTTATCGGTCCAATGGTTTGACATCACGATGCATGTAGCGACTTTTTCATTTTGAAGGATAAGTCCTCTCAACTTGTACTTCGAGCGAAAAATAGGAACAACATGAAACAAATACTAGTAGATTGGGTTGTTCTCAGCACGATTGTTGAAAGGAATCTCACTACATAGAAAATTTCTACCACAAGCTTATTTTCTTTTGGTTTCTCCCTTATTTAATCCATTGATCTAATATAAGGCTGTGGCCTAGTGGTAGTTCTTGAAACCAAGAAAGGTATTGATGAGGGCATTGTGGAAGGTAAGGCCGAGGAGAAACTCTCAATTCCCCTCCCACCTTAGAAAGTTTGTGGCTACCTCGGATCCTACAATTCCTCTAGCTATAAGCTCAAGTCTTGAAGCTTCCTTCTCTTCTTTCTTCATATCACTTTCAATAAGTGATTGATTGGCAATATGAATGCTTTCCAGAGTTGATTTTTCATAGTTTCCCACTCCATGCCTTGAAAGTTTTGCAAGGTTGTATTTTATCTAGTTGATTCTGCCTATCATTTCCTTCCCACACAACTCTCAAGAATTTTTTTGCTGATTATGAGGCTTAGTTGGATCACCATATTCTTGTAATGGGTCCAAAGTCGCCGATGTTTTTTTAGGGAAACAATTATACCCAAAGCACAAAAGGAAATTTGATTGAAGAGAATCAATCGATTATGAAGAATGATGCTTGGGAGATAGTTCCGTAACCAGAAGGGAAGTCTGTAGTGCCTTCCAAAAGGATCTACAAGATCAAGCATGCAACAGATGGAAGCATAGAAAAATACAAGGTAAGATTCGTAGCACGTGGTTTCTTCCAGAAAGAAGGCATTGATTATGAGGAGACATTAAGGAGATAGTTCCGTGACCAGAAGGGAAGTCTGTAGTGCCTTCCAAAAGGATCTACAAGATCAAGCATGCAACAGATGGAAGCATAGAAAAATACAAGGCAAGATTCGTAGCACGTGGTTTCTTCCAGAAAGAAGGCATTGATTATGAGGAGACATTAAGGAGATAGTTCCGTGACCAGAAGGGAAGTCTATAGTGCCTTCCAAAAGGATCTACAAGATCAAGCATGCAACAGATGGAAGCATAGAAAAATACAAGCTAAGATTCGTAGCACGTGGTTTCTTCCAGAAAGAAGGCATTGATTATGAGGAGACATTTTCACCAATAGCAAGATACACTTCCATTAGATCAGTACTAGCCTTAGTTGTAATAATGAAATGGAAGATACACCTGATGGACGTCAAGACAACTTTCCTGAATGGTGTAGTTGAAGAGGAAGTGTATGTGGAGCAACCACTAGGATTCAAGACACATGACAGACAGACTCATGTGTGCAAGTTAAAGAAGGCCTTGTACGATTTGAAGCAGGCACCCAGGATGTGGTATGGCAGGATGGATAACTCTCTGTTGAGCTTAGGCTTTACCAAGAGTAAAGCAGATTCCAACCTCTACTTTAAGGTTGAGGGCGGAAGACCAATGATACTCCTACTGTATGTAGATGATTTGTTCTTGACAGGAGAGGATGAGCTCATTGTAGATTCAAAGAGAAGGCTTGTTGCAAAGTTTGAGATGAAGGACCTGGGGATGATGCACTACTTCTAAGGACTGGAAGTGTGGCAAAATTCAGATGGGATACTTCTTGGACAAGGAAAGTATTCAGTAGATATTTTGAAGAGGTCGGAATGATGGATTGCAAGGCTATTTCCACACCCATGGCATCAAACTTGAAGCTATTGAGTGATGCTTCTTTTGAGACAGTTGATGCCACGATGTATAGGCAGATGATTGGTCGTTGATGTACTTGACGAACATGAGGCCAAAAACATATGCTTTGCTGTGAACACATTGAGCCAGTTTCTGACAGATCCCAGACATCTTCACCTGGTTGCTACAAAGCACATATTGAGGTACCTGAAGGGTACAATAGAGTAGGGGCTCAAATATGCGACGAATCAAAAGATTAACCTACATGGTTATGTTGATTCGAATTGGGCAGGCAATGCCACAGATAGGAAGAGCACTTTAGGATGTTGCTTCAGTTTGGGATCCGAGGTGATCTCTTTGTTTAGTAGGAAGCAATCGAGTGTGGCACCGAGTACAACCAAAGCAGAGTACATTGCAGCTTGTTCGGCTAGTTGTGAGGAAGTATGGCTTTGGAAGCTACTGTCTGATTTGTTTGATCTCAAGTTAGAGGCGAAGTTGTCCGAGAGCCCGGTGTTCCATGACAAGTCAAAGCACATTGAGATCTAACATCACTATATCTAAGATATGGTGCAGAGAGGAGTAGTGAAGCTTCAGTATGTGGTGACGAACGAGCAGACAACAAATGTTCTAACCAAGCCTCAGACGAGAGTGAAGTTCGAGTACTTCAGGGACAAGCTTGGAGTTGTGCAAATCGGTGTCCATCGTGAGAAGAAAGTCCTAGCTGATGCTAGGCCTGCATTTAGTATGAAACACGACCGACCCTGCAGAGAGACACATCCAGTTTGAAACAAGACTGGCTTTATTGTAATGTCCCTTTTATTAAATTTTAACCAAAAAGCCCAATTTTCCAATTTTTTCACAATTTTGGCTCTTGACTAGTTTTAGTGCCTTGCTCTCCAAATTAGCTCAATTTCTCCCAAATCTTCAGAGAAGGCGTATGAATGATATAATAACTTAATTATTATGTTCAGGGATGTATTATGGCCCGCCAATCACTTCTGCAAGTCTGTACTAAATTCTGAACAAGATAGCTGATTTTACTGGCAATTTTGGGCTCAAATCCCCCTCGGGTAAGTGGTAGAAATGGCTCAAATTCTTAAATTGAAGCAGGGGATGTGTAGAAGACGTTATTAGAGACTCATATGCATAACCAATCGACCTCCCATGGCTATTATCACTTCTTTCAATCAGATATAAAAAACTAGTTTTGGACTCTTGGGGAAATGAGGTGTAGTTTGCTCCAATTGCTCTGAAATTCGATACAATGGCCACAAGTTCTCAATTATTGAACATGAAACCCATAATATACTTTAATGACAGTCCATTTATTCATAAATCATCAATAGTTTATACATCCATTTGAATCCATCAAGATTTCAAGAGTTTACAACAAGGTAATGGGGAAATGGCATTGTTAATTCATTATTGAGCAATAATACATAATATTTCTTGGCCTTTCAACCTGAGAGCTTTCTGAACTTAAAGAGCAGAGCATTTACATCAGAATACAAAATACTGGAGCAGGAGAAGCTCCCTCAAAGAGATGAATAGCTCACCAAGTGCGCCTCACTCAATAGAGCTGAAATATGGTGAGAAAACTTGAGATGAAAGGAAGAACAAGCTGAACTTGATATGTCCACGAGCTGCTGTAGCTTGCACCTGTAACTTATGACTCCATTGAAGCTCCTTGAAAGACCTGAGTGGCCTCTCCAAACACCAACTAGGATGGGAATCTTTTACCCTCGAAATTGGCTAAGGCATGAACTAGTCATCCAATAGCTCTCTCTTTTCACAATAACAATTTTCACAAATGATCAAAAGGGCCTTCTCATGGCTGATCCTTGCATTTTATAAACATTATTGGTCTTCCAAGGTTCCAAATCCATCCATAAACCAAATCCAATTCGAATTTGGGTGTGGGCTCAAGATTTGCCATGTGTCCTCCCTTTCCTAGCCTTCCATCTTCTCCCCTATTTGAGTAGGAACCCATTGGGCTTCTCCAACTCACATGAGAGCTCTCTTGGATGCTCTATTTCGATCTGACATGTCAGATATGTCAGATGCCAGCCTTCAGATTTGACTTGTGTCATAACTATCATAGAATCTAGCCAAGTGTCCATGAAACTCCCATTTGGCTCTTCCTCTCCCCATGTAAGTTACAATTCATCCCAAATTCGACCTATGAAGTATATGGACAAGTATATTAACCTTATAATCCATCCAAAAACTTAGGCTTTCCATAGATTTCTAATTACAAGAGGAGGATACCATTTAGCATAGGAATTCTGACTTGAGTGGGCCCCATAGTCTCCATGTGTCTCCATTCTCCATAGCCATTTCATTTTTCACTTGTATTCATTTAAACTCCATTAAATAAATATTTATTCCTGCTAATGTCTAAACACCATTTACTAGCTCCCTTATTAACTTCCCAAATGTATCCATCCAACCTAGGGAACTAGTAGAATTGATGGAATTGTCCTGCTATGCAATTATTAAAAATGGGGACATTACATTTGTGAAGTCCTAGATGGCTCTAGGCCTGCATTTAGTATGAAAAAGGACTGGCATTGTAGAGATGCGCATTCAGTATGAAACAAGACTGACCCTGCGAAGGCATCCAATATGAAAAAGGATTGTCACTATAGAGATCCGCATTCAGTATGAAACAAGACTGACCTTGCGAAGACATCCAGTATGAAACAAGACTGACCTTGCGAAGACATCCAGTATGAAAAAACACTGGCACTACAGAGATCCACATTCAGTATGAAATAGGATTGACCCTGCTAAGTCATCTAGTATGAAAAAGGATTGGCACTGCAAAGATCCGCTTTCAATATGAAAAAGGATTGACCCTGTGAAGGCATCCAATATGAAAAGGACTGGCATTGCAGAGATCCGCATTCAGTATGAAACAAGACTAACCCTGCAAAGGAATCCAGTATGAAAAAGGACTGGCACTGTAGAGATCCGCATCTAGTATGAAATAGGACTGACCTTGCGGAGGCATCCAATATGAAATAGGACTGGCACTGCAAGGTACTTCCAGTATGAAAAAGGATTGGCCTTGTACGAGGTATATCCAACATGAAAAAGGGCTGGCACTGTACGAATATCTTGATGAAGTCCTAAATGGGATCTAGGCATACATCCAACATGAAACAGGGCTGGCTCTGTAGAACTTTTGAGGACGAATACATTCGAGAGATGTCACTAGTCAATGGTCAACAAGATGAAAGTTGATGCAACAGTGATGATGATGATCCAATGATGATAATCCAACAATGATGATCCAACAATGATGATGATCCAGTGATGATGACGATGTCCAGGGACTGTCCACTTGTGATGATGACCGGGTCGGAAGAATACCTTCCTAGTTAAGAGGCAATGTTGTTGAAAATGTAACTTCGGAAGAAATTCTTTTAGATATTATTATTGTATTTTATTGTACCTCTATTAGAGATGTTTTTCCTCTGTTTGAGGATGTTATTATTGTATTTGTTCATGCTAGAATATCTAGGTAAACCCTCTGTTGTAAGTTGGGGCAATAGTCCCATAAGAAACATTGTAAAATGTATTTTGAGTCTCCCAAGAGGGAAGTCGACCTCTGTTAGGTTTGGAAGTCGACCTAGTTACGGTTTTTGGTCAGTCACTTGTAAAGCATAAATAGGGAGGCACCCTTCCTCATTTGGACACACACCATACAAGCTAGTTTGCTCAAGAGAGAGAAAGACAAGTGCATTAGTGAAGAAGGAGAAGCTGTTGAAGACATCATATCTTTGGGTATTCTATCTTGGTTTGACATTGTACTGAGTGACGCAACTATTCTGAAGAAGTTGCGGGGTTTTATCCTTTATGGTTTCCCCAAGGAAAATCTTTGTGTTCTTGTGTATTGCTGTGCTTGTCTATCTTTCAGTTTAAAGATCTAACATAATTAAATTAAAGTGCAAATTCTAACATCTCCTATATGTAGCATTATTCCCATATGCCATCCTTTCATTTAAAAAAAAAGTTTAGAATCATGTTTCTTACATAATACAATGGTGGATGGCCCTTTTGCATTGAAATTATTTTCTTCTGGTTCGCATCATTCCCATTTATATATATACTGTACTGGCATGAGTATTGAGTTTCAAGTTACAAGGGCATGTTGGAGTATCGGGTACCTCCACATGGTATAACCGCCGCACCTCTGGGAATATAAAACAAGTGGTTTAACCACCACTCCTGGTGATAGGGCCTTGTGTTGGGTTTCAAATGTTCACATCTGCAGGTTTTGGTGTAACGGCAAACCTTACATGGTATCAGAGCTGAGGTCTCAGGTTCAATTCCCCCGAGCTACGCCGGAGGTGGGGTGTTGGAGTATCGGGTACCTCCACATGGTATAACCGCTGCACCTCTGAGAATATAAAACAAGTGGTTTAACCACCACTCCTGGTGATAGGGCCTTGCGCTGGGTTTCAAATGTTCATCAACATCTGCAGTTTTTGGTGTAATGGCAAACCTTACAGGGCACAACTTGGCAAGTGGAGATTTCTTTAATCTCTGATTGACATGTTGTCTTAGGTATTTTTGTCTGAATATGAGCATTTCCTTTCTTGGCTCATGCATAAGTAACGAGCATGGATTCAAAGAAAGAAGTATTGATATTTTCTTCTGTGAGGTTAGGATGACCAGAACATTGTGCTTATCGTCTTTGCATGAAGCGCTTTGGAGACTACTGTGTTAACATTGATGGAATCAAGTGAAAGAAAGCATTGAGAATGTTGGTTGGAAAGGGGATTTAAAGTCGCTGCCTATTCTTCAAAATTTTATCAAGAGGTGTAGAATTTTTGCTTTCTTAACTTTCTACATTACCAGTTTTACTTGTGTTTTATAATTGTGAAATCATTACGTTCTGTCAAATTATGCAAATACTGACAACTTCATACACAAGGCACTTATATACTATTTGAAAGCTCTACCAATTTTTCTACTGTGTAAATTAGTTGCACCTTTTATGAGTATTGGGTTGTTTCCTCTCTTGGGCTTGACCTATTATGAAAGTGATGTTTTCATGACTCCGATCAATAACCTATTTTTCTTTTGTTTGTAGGAGGAAAAACTGAAGGATAAGCCAGGTTATGAGCATTTGAATGAACCTTTGCATGTATTAATTGAGGCTGAATTACCTGCCAACATTATCGATGCTCGGATGAAACAAGCTTTTGAAATTATAGATGATCTTTTGAAGCCTGTGGTAATAATATTGCTTATAATATGTAGATGTCATTTTTTAACTCAGGGATATATGTGTGTTGTTTGTTGTTTGAAATAACTGGTAAAAACTCTTGCAGGTTTGTTGAAACTGTGAGATTAATGCTGCTGCCTGTTTTGTTCAGATGCAGCCTTTTCCTTTAATATGTGGCACTTGTTTTTTAATTATTTCTCAGAGTGCATATTGATTGACATTTCAGGACGAGTCTCATGATTATTTTAAAAAGCAGCAGTTACGAGAATTGGCAATGCTGAATGGTACTTTAAGAGAGGAAAGTCCTCATATGAGTGGAAGTGTGTCTCCTTTTAACAATGCTGGCTTGAAGAGAGCGAAAACTGGGCGCTAGTGGCCAAGATTGTATTATGATCGATGAGGGGATTTTAATGTTCTTGGGAAATGATTTCATGTAATTCTCTGAGTTGGTGCCTGTAGTTTATGAAGATAACAAATGATGAAGTACAACGACAATCACATGGAGAAGTATAAACACGTGCTCTTTTGATGTGATAACAAGTGCCACTTATATTTGATTCTCTGCCTGTCAAAGTACAATAAATTTCAAGACTGAATTGCAGCCGGATTTTGTATCTTGATATAGTTTGCAATTGTAAAGCTTTAAGAGTGACTTGAACTTTACTAGCATTAGGCAAAATCTCATCTATGGCTATTCCCAGGAATGAAGCCTTGCACTTTTTACCACCAGTTATTAGTTGGTGGGGTGTTAATCAAGTCTGTTGACCAATCCTTCGAAATGTTAGTATTAATTCGTGACAAGCTTAATCTTTGTATGAAGCTTCCAGTGTCAAATTATGTCTTTCCAATTTTCCCGGTTTCTCTGATGCTTTTAGACATGCACAATTGAATTATGTAGTAAAAAAGAGTCATTTAATCTTATTTTGTCTAAATAATGTACAAATTTTTCTATTATATTGAGATTCAATGATGACTGTCGGGAATTGCAATTCATTTTTTTTTCTATTATGTAGAAGTTGCTAAACTAGTATACATAGAACTTGAAATATGAGTTGCTTAATGGGTCAATCCGGACATTCATTTTTATGATTATTTATTCGTGTATTGTTGTTTTGTTCAGGTCAAACATTGTTTATTTTTATCTTTATTGAGAGTGGTTAGTAACATTGTCATTTTACTGACATTTTATAAATAAGAACTAAACGTTTGGGTTCTATTCTTCTTTTACATTATCAAGCCTTTTGTAGATGTTTGATAGCATTTACTTGAGAATTCGTTCCTCTTTCTTTAAATTATTGTTTAAAGCATAAACAAATGATCTTTAGATTATTTTGCATCTATTATTTATTTTACTTTTGTAATAGACGAGCATAGGACTTCAATTTTAGTTTGTTAATTCTGTTTTAATATTTACATGCACCAAATTGAGTGTCAACTGCAGACATAGTGGCATATAAATTGCTGTCAAGTGAGTGCAATTTTTTTCAACCTGCT
The DNA here is from genome assembly GCA_001517045.1 of Pseudotsuga menziesii. Taxonomy (NCBI): domain Eukaryota; kingdom Viridiplantae; phylum Streptophyta; class Pinopsida; order Pinales; family Pinaceae; genus Pseudotsuga; species Pseudotsuga menziesii. The sequence continues at coordinate 47,044 of LPNX010051069.1, forward strand.
TGACATTTTCCCAATTTGTTTAAAAAAAATGTTATTTTGTTTCAAGTAATTTCCTTTGGTAGAACAGGTGACATTCAGGTAAGTTTAATGTCTGACAGCTATAGTTTAAAAAACAATAAGATTTTGCTAGAGTAATTCATTTTGGTTGAATAGATGACAATCAGGTAAGTTTAATATCTTACAGCTCTAGTTGTGAAAATAATATCATATTTTGCTCTAGTAATATTTTTGGTTGAGTTGATGACAATCATATTTTGCTCTAGTATCATATTTTGCTCTAGTATTACGAGTCATAGGCTCTTACAGCTTTTAGGCATTGCTAATGACTAGCACATAATATCGTCATCTAGTGTAGCATTAGCTGGGGTTTATTTTGTTTCCTACTAATGAAAAGAAATCAGTGCTTGGTGGACCTCATGGACTATATGGAGGGCAAGCTTATAAACAAAAATGAAAACGATTGTATGCTAGATTGGGGGGGGGGGTTGGCTTCTGAAGGGTTGGAGTATACTGCCATGTTTCCATCAAGCAGATATTGGTTTTCCCTGGTTCAATTGCTTGGTAAACTGTAGTGTGCTAATGGTGCTAGGTGAATTGTGAAGGAGTGATGAGCATGTATCTGAGGAGAGCTATCGACAAAGTTTGAAAAATAGAGAGGAGTTTTGAATCTTGTGTGTTTTCCATTGTTTTAGGAATTATCAAATCAGGCTTTTCCACAGCATAATATTTCCAGTCATATAGACAAGATGTGAAGAAATCTGTACAGCTATCTGAAAAATGAAAATAACTTGAGCTGTAAATGTTTGTAGTTTGGTTTACTACACCGAATTGTTGCAACAGTGACATTGCCTGAATTTTTCTATAATAGGGCATATATTCCTGTCATGATTTGAAGAGTAAAGATTTTGTGGTTTGCAGTCTTTATATTAGAGTTGGTGAGGATTTTTCAGATGGTTGCATACTGCACAGTGCCAAGAGATGGGCTTTTGGAAGCATCTACATGCTGCTTATTGAGAGAGCAGGAAGAGATAATGGTCTTGAGTTTGTGTTTTCTTGAATTGAATAATTTTTAATGCCAATCTTCTGTTTGTAGTTTATAATGGATGTTGATGCAATGATAGATTGGAATTGCAATCTTATTGGAATGCAACGAGGTTGTTTTCCCTCTTGGGACATGATGTGTCTTATATCATGCTCATCAACGTAACAATACATGAGCTGATATCTCCCATCTGATGCTTTGTAAACAGAATTGTTGGTCACTACGTTTGTTTCTGATGTGCATATTACTACACATTCGAGTTTACTGTTTTCAATTTAGTTTTGTTATAGGAAAGTAAAAAAATTAGCATCATGCTACGTGGCTTGCAATTATGATTAGAGAAGTAAGACGGTTATTAGCAGAGTTAACAGGGTACATGGTACGGGTGTTTAGTTTTGAAACAGGGGAGAGGGGTATGCCAACGTATACAATTTTTTATATATGAAAAAAAACTAAAAGTAGAAGAAATTGGTTAAGTTTATGTAAATCAACAACCATTCATATTCATTTTTAAGATGAGATTCATGATCGTCATTCAGACCATTCAATTTTCAACTTCAAAGTCGAACATAAATTTTCAACTTCAAAGTCGAACATAAATTTTCAACTTCAAAGAACATTTTCCATTACCTAATAGACAAATTTGGCTTCATCATTGAAGAATTAGAAATTCAGCAAGAATGGAGGAAGACAAACAATTGGACAATAATGCACACACTAGCGCAATCAATTTCATTAAAAAGGCACATATTTATACATGAATAGAGATCTTTTGTGAAAAATAGATTCCTTCAATCTCTAAACAACTCATATATTCACACAGCAAATATTCTTTCAATCTCAAATTATCTTTACTAGATATGATCACACTAAGAACGTGAACAATAACCCTTAATTAGACCAAGGATAACACCAATGAATAATTAACTCAACATTTCATCCCCATAATGATCATTTGGGAAGATTCTAAGATCATATTGGAATTTGTAGATTTCTATAAGGTAACAATTGAAGTTTTAATTGAGAATATTAAAATTTACAAAAGACTATGCCTCCTATTTTTTTACTTTGTGATGGTGAACAATGGTGCATTAGATTCCATATGTAGCGATAACTGGTTTGGTGTGAAGCTCTAGATGTTGTGACATTACATTTCCAATATTGTATTAGTGTTGTATATATTGGTTGGTTAGGACTTTGATTGCACTTGTATGATCGATTAGGACTTGGTAATGGAGTAGACACTAAAAGGGTTTTTAATCTGTCCAAAGAATGTTGAACTTGGTCATTCCATATATAAGGTATGCCTTTTTTCAAGAGACACATGAAACTTTTTGCGATTTTTGCATTATTTGTGATGAATCATTGTAAGAGGTTCACTTTTCCTTGTAACTTATGAAGTTGTCTAATTGTACGTGAGGGAGGAAATTGAACAAAAATCCTCAACCTTGAAAGGATCAACCATGATCCCATACTTGAATATAATGAAACCAAGTAATCTCCCAGTCACCACACAAAAGATGCACATGTGGGTTCAATGAATGTTGTAGTTTCGACATTGATTAAAGATGCCATGAATATGTGCTAGATAATCGACCCATATCTGAGAGAGAGAGAGACTAAGTCATCGAGATAAACCTCAACAATATGCTTTATATCATGAAAAGCATACAACATGGCCGGCTGGAATGTGGCTCCAACATTTTTAAGACAAAGGCATTTTCCTATATTAAGCAAAAGTTCCCCAAGGGAATATGAACACAGTCTTGTGTTGGTCCTCCATTTTTATTTGTATTTCATTGTAATCGGAGAATCCATCCAATAAGGAAAATATTTCATCATTGACACATTTACCAATGATCGATGATTTGATTTATAAAGAAAGTAGGGTAATTGCCTTTTGGACAAACATTGTTTAAGTCCCTAAAGTTAGTATAGACTCGAATGGTCCCCTGCTTCTTATCAGCAGGACCAAGGTTAGATACCCACTCAATAAAGTGTACTGGGTAAATGAAGCCAACCTTAAGTAACTTTTTGACCTTTGGTTTGATAGCAATTGCTTTCTTGAGATTGATTGGTCATATATTTTTTTGATTAGGCTTAACATTGTCTGAGGTTGTAATCTGACTCTCAATGATGCTAGGATCAATACTAAGTATTTCTTCATAAGACAACAAACACATCTCAAAATTCTTTGAAAATAGCGGTATATAGATTGATTTCCTTAGGAGAACAATCCATGCCAATATTGATGTTTTCCACAATGTCAGGTTAAATCGAGATATCACATTTTAAGGATGAGGCATTGTTACCATTTGAGATCGTTGGAAGAAATGAGGCTTTTTTGGTTAACCTCCATTGTTTCTAACTCTTGAAGAAAAGATGATCTATGATTCTTATCATCCCAATGTTTTTTGGAAGTGGTCATGACCTCAAGGATAGCTTCATCTGAAGGTAAAAAATTATCCAAGAAGTTATTAGATATAGGAGGGGTAATTGCCCAAATGGGTAAAGTAAACTAATAACACTCCTCTCGACGGTGAATATTTTGATTAGGGTCTATCGAGGCCATTTGGATGGATTGGTAAGAGATTTATATAATAGAAAACAATAAGCTTGGCTTCAAGTAACCATTCTTAGAAGGATTTGGCACCACCCATGGGTCCTTTTCACCACAAAAACATTCTAAGTGGACTAGGTGCAAAGGCACAATGTCTTTAATTGAATTGGGTGTTGTGAAAATAGTCATAGGAATATAGGCAACATATGTTATTGTGTACACTAGAGTAGATCTTATGGGAGAAATTGGTTGAGGGAATGTAAAAGTACCCATGAGAAATGCATCTTTAAACATCCCAACATTGATGGCTTGAATAGGCTTTTGGGCATCCCCCATGAGAGGAACATTCGAGTGGATGTTGACACTTGTATTAGGTGTGCAATAGTCTAATTGGTCAATTCCCATCATGATGGAACTGAATGAATTGAAAAACAAAAGATATGACCACCGTCATAACATGTATCCAACTCCGTTCCAATAGAATATTGTTATCTATGGGAGCCTTTGCAACCTAAACTTTGATTGTGACTATCTTTCCCCCCAAATCAATTTGGTAGGCATTCATGAGTCCATGAGGTTGAAGGAATGATCATCAGAACCTTTCGACAAGTGTTTGACGAGACTAACCCAAGAGACCCTAAATCTTTCCAACATGACAATGACATGACAGATGTTGAGGCACATTCATGCACTACAGTTGGAAAAATATTACTACCATGGGATGACACTTTTATTTGGAACATGAGTTGATGAGGAAGTAGCGGGACCTTTGATTACTGGTGAATCACCTATTTGCTTCCTTGAACAATGGATTGGTTGGTTAACCACCTTAAAATGTTAATTTTTTAAATAATAAATGAAAGAAAAAATCAAACAATCACTCTTGAGGCCAACAAAATACACATTATCAAAAAGCACACACCTACACAAAGACCTCTAAGTCACAACAAGCAAACTACTCTTCCAAAAGTAGGAGTAGGGTGGTTAAGGCCCTTATCCAATTAGTGAAGTGACGAGTAAAGAGGGCCTTCCAAAAAATGTTTTATGGGGGATATGAAGTCCCAGAAATCAATCAACGAAGGTGTGAATGAAATAGTTATTGTAACCCTCACAAAACAATCACCCAAGGTGCAAGCACTTTCCTTTAGCGAATACCCTTCACAAGAGCCGAGGAAGATGTTAGACATTTGAATCAGGTACACAAGGATTTCCCACTTGCAGTCACCCGCATGATATCCTAAAATTACAACTAAGGTTACCGCTTCACAATCAATGACATGGGGACGAGTCAAGATTAGGTGTATGGCTAGGGAATGTAAGACTTAAGTCCTCAACTTGAAGCTCCAGAGAAAAGTGGTGTCACCCCAAGGACATGCCACTTCAATCCAAAACCCTATGCACGTTAATTCCATCAAACAACTTAGGAGGGGATATCTTGCCCACTTGCCTAGCTTGATTGTAGTGTTTGAAACATGTTAGATGTGCATTCTTGGAAAACCCTTTTTCATAATAATGGATTTTACCTCGTTAATCAATTTCCTAGTGTCATGTTTGGTGGACTTGGAGATGTTTACTCTCCAATCCGAAACCAAGGCCCTAGTGCTTAATCTAAAATGAGTTTGCTATAAAACAAATTTTAAATGATTTTAATTTAAGCATTCGTTTTAATGTTTGTTGTTTAACTCAAAGGTATGGTGTGAATTTTTTTTAATGATGTTATTGACTAAAAATAATGAAATAAAAAATGCAAAATGCCAATATCAATTTATTTTCCTTTTCAGAAATAGCTTTTAATCTTTAAAAAAATAAAAAATTGTTTTGTTCAATCCAATGCAATAGCATAATTTTTTTGAAATATCCAATGAAAACAAATTCTAACGATTAATAAAGGAGATATTTCAGCATGCAATCATTGCAACTTTAAAGTTTCTTGTGTTGAAAATAACATACATTTGGGTACAATGATATAACTTTTCCCTAAATCTCTTCAAATCCAAAGCTTAAAAACTTTTTTGATATTGTGTTAAATCCAACAAAATCTTATGATAGATAAATAATGTAATTTTTTTTTGTTAGTGTGCTAATCCAACAAAATCTTATTGTTGATAAATAATGCTATAAAACCAACAATGCATCACTGAAATGTTGATGTTTTGCTTTGATAGTAATACCCAAGATTTTGGCATAAAAGAAATAACTTTTTTCTTTTTAAACTTTTAAAGTGCAAAGCATGGAACTTTTTGTTTTTAAATTAATAAATCGCAAAGCATGAAAAATGTGTTAGTTTCGAGCCAAATCTTTTAAGTTCATGAAGACAGGTGATTTTACTACCAATGATTTTGGCATAAAAGACAACTTTTTCTTTTTAAACTATTAAATTGCAAAGTATGAAACATTTTCTTTTTAATTTATTAAATTGGAAAGCATGAAAAAGGTGTGTTGATTTCAAACCAGATCTTTTAAGTTCATGAAGACAGGCGATTAAAAAATGAAATGTGTAATTCGTATATGCATTTTAATTTTTAAACAACAAAATATCTTTAAAAAAGCAACCTACTTGATGCATTCATTAGATAAAGCACTATTTTGCTTTTTAAACAACAAAAGATCTTAAAAAAGATAACCTACTTGATGCATTCACTCGATACAAGCACTACATTGGAAACGACGAAATTAGTAAAAAGATTGATAATCAATTCTTTTTTCTTCTTAAGAAACGGTATTTGATTTTTCCTCGGCAAATGCAACATGCAAACAATAAAACAAATCAATCAACTACTTTCGAGTATTTATGTTTGAGTGCAACAAAATACTGAAAAAAAAACAGGCTAAAATTGACTTTTTTTAGGAATGGTCACTATTGTTAGCTAAAAATGGGCAACCATAAAGGTTTAGTTGCTATTTTAGGGTTGAAAAGCACGATTGTTCGTCGACGTGGGTTAAATAAACGTGACCAAGCAATCTGAGAGAAGAAAAAAATGACCCAAATGCTGAGGAAAAATGCTAAGATTAGTCACAAACTTTCCTGATGACCAAGCTAAGATAAACTATGCTATGGTTTCTAAAAAGAAAACACCAGAGCAAAAAAACCCTATCTAAGTAAAGTTCAAAGAACTATCCCTAGTATGGTTTTCATTTTTGTTATCAAGGAAAGTGTCATAGAGCTACTGAAATAAGTGTTTTCCTCGGTGAGTGGGCTATTCTCACCAACAAACAAATAAATCGAGTATTCTACTATTCCTTAAATTCAACATGTATGCGAGTAAATTTTTATAGAAATGTAAGAGGAATGTGTACTTTGTTACTGCCATTTTTCCGAATCTTGGAAACGATGAAATTAGTAAAAGGCTTGACAATCAATTCTTTTTTCTTAAGAAACAGTATTTGATTTTTCCTTGGCAAATGCAACATGCAAACAATAAAACAAATCAATCAACTACTTTCGAGTATTTATGTTCGAGTGAAACAAAATACTGAAAAAAAATCAAGCTAAAATTGACTTTTTTTAGGAATGGTCACTATTGTTAGCTAAAAATGGGCAACCATAAAGGTTTAGTTGCTATTTTAGGGTTGAAAAGCACGATTGTTCGTCAACGTGGGTTAAATAAACGTGACCATGCAATCTGAGAGAAGAAAAAAATGACCCAAATGCTGAGCAAAAATGCTAAGATTAGTCACAAACTTTCCTGATGACCAAGCTAAGATAAACTATTCTATGCTTTCTAAAAAGAAAACACCAGAGCAAAAAAACCCTATCTAAGTAAAGTTCAAAGAACTATCCCTAGTATGGTTTTCATTTTTGTTATCAAGGAAAGTGTCATAGAGCTACTGAAATAAGTGTTTTCCTCGGTGAGTGGGCTATTCTCACCAACAAACAAATAAATCGAGTATTCTATTGTTCCTTAATTCAACATGTATGTGAGTAAATTTTTATAGAAATGTAAGAGGAATGCGTACTTTGTTACTGCCATTTTTCCGAATCTTTGCTGAGCCAAGATCTTGAATTCCGATCCCAACTTCTAACCTGCGAGAATAACACAATGAAATGCAATACCTTTCTAATTGATTTCCAACAACTAAATACTAATAGACATGCATAAATAAACGAATTCTTAAATCTCATATCCAAAACACATAACACATTTTTTTTTTTTGGGGGGGGGGACATATAGATTCATATTAATCAATGAAGGTAAATGTAGCACTTACAATCCTTGACTTTTTTGCTATACTCGCTTCTCTAGAACCAGAGTCTCCTCCTTTGTCCTTAGCCTCAATGATTAGAAACTTTAAACAATGGAAGCATCTTACTCTCTAGTATGATATTGCTTTTCAACCTTGTAACACCCGGGTTTTGACCCTGTTGCATTAGATGTATATGATGTATATATTGTAAGTAATCATGGTGCGGAGCTAAAGGCCAAGGCCCCACCATCGATTTGTTATGCTATGTTTCAGATTGAAATTGTCACCGATGGCATGTTGGGGCATGCAGCATACATATTGAGTTTTGTCATCATGTAAATATACATCTTTAATTAAATGAACCGAACCAGCTATGCTCACTGCAATCATAATGAAAAGGGCATGATTTTCACAAGGATAGGGGGGGAGGGGGGATGTCAAACCTTGAGCCATGAGAGAAAATCCATGTGTCACCACCTTGTTTTGATTTTCCCATCTTTCCTTGTTTTATCCAACCACCACCATTAAACGGTCTGCTGAGTAGTTGAGGCAGTTATGGTTGGGAGTGGAGTGTGGCAGGATTGTCAGTCCTTGCCCACACGCACACTCCACCAGTGGATTGAACCTCATGATGGGCGGGGAATGTCTACGCCCCTCATTCCACTCTCTCCACGACGGTGCAGAAAACACTCACGCATCCTCTCCATTGTCTGTTCATCCTCACGCATAGGCCGAGCTGTTCGTCCTCACGTAGGGACCATTGTCTATTCATTTTTCTCACGCACAGGCTTCCTTCCTGTTTGGTCTCACGCAGCCAGGAGGGAGGAGCTGTCTCCACTGTCATTCACATTTTCCACACAGAGGAATCGGGTGTGTTTCAATCCATATTTGGGGATTTGGTGTGAATCTTCTCTCACGCATTGGGTTCTGCATTGTTGTTTACTCACGCAACAAGTTGGGGGCCGTCCGGTCACTATCACCCATGATTTTTCCCATGGAGAGCCATTTTTACGCTCAGGGACTGGGTGTAAGTTTTCCTTACCGATTCATGGCTCGTGCATATGTTCTCCCTCTGTATTTTGGGGTCTGGTGCAAGTTTCCCTCATGCACAGGTTGGGAGACTGTATTTTCTTCCCTAGTGTGGTCTGTGTAAGTTTTCCTGGTGACTTCGTTGTCTAGGACGGACTGTTGTTTTCCCCATGTCGTGAGCTGTGTTTACTGATATGTTTTGGGAGTATCGTAACTTGCTTGGGAGTCGTTTTGGCCACAACAGGGCCAAGAACGACTCAGGAGTCATTTTCCCTGTTTAAGCTGTAACTGCTGAATGATTGCATGTGTGCAATGGTTGGTCTTCGGACTGTGTTGGGAGCAGGGATGGGGGCTTGGTTTGCTTGATAAACCTGGTGTGTTGGAAACCACACAGATAGAGCTAGAGGGCTGTCTTTCTTCTCCACAACCCTTGAATAGCACTGGAAGGAAAGTCAGGGCCTGAGGGATTGTGTAGCAGAGAAGGGACCGATTCCTTGTGTTGGGTGTGTGTGGGTGTCTTAGAAGTCAGGCTAGTTTTGGTGTAGGTGTCCCTAGCTCTGTAATGAGCTCACCAACTTAGCATTTAGCCTTTCCCAAATCCTAGATGGCCTGATAAACCTGACCATGTTGGCTTGGCTGTCTTGTTGATGGCCTGATAAACCCAACTGTGTTGGCTTGGCTGTGTTTTGTGTATCCTTGGCTATGTGTAATCCTACTTGTTCCTTATTCCTTGGAGAATCATGCCCAGCTCGGGGGTGGCAGCGTTGCTGAGAGATTAAGGAGCACGCTAGCCTATGGTTGGGTGGAACGTTGCAGCGATGTAGCTGGTTGCGGAACAAGTTCTTCATAAGATAAGTAATCTTGTCTATTCTACTTCTGCAATCATTTTACTGTTAATGAATATGGTGAACATGTTGAATGCTTGTATGAACATATGTTTGCTTCCGCTGTGTGATAAATGATCATGTATGCATGTTCTAGTTCAAAGCATTTTGTTTCAGCATTTCTGCATTTTATGAATGCACATGTTCATGGGGTTGGTGGCCCAGATGGTTAACGCCATGGTAGCGTTCTCTTCGCCGGTCGGAGGGTAGGGGACTTTACAGTGTGGTATCAGAGCTCATGTTGCAGCATGGGCCTGAATGAGCCATGAAAGATACAGTGACAGAGGCAGGATTTCTTTCTGCCCAACAGAAATAAGAAGTTTATGACAGAAAAATTCCACAAAAATTTGTCTAAGTGTTTGAATTGTCGGTTCATCGGAACACTTAGTGGGACATAATTCCGATGTAGCAGAAAGCTAGGCAGAAGCACACTTGACGGAGGACGGTTGGAAGAAAACTGCGGAAAATTTTCTAAGTTTTCGTCGGCCGTCAGCGGAACTTAGTGGATGTGGGAGCCATAGTTTCGGCGAAGATCAGTCGAAGACCGCCAAAACACCGACTCGATGTAGTGGAAGAAACACCCAATATTGACCTTCGGTGCCAACGAAAGTTTGTTGTGCAGACTGTCGATGGACGTCGACGGAAAATAGTTGATCGAGCACCCACCGTTGCGGATGGCTAGACAACTACGTGTCCGACGGGTAAGGCTTCAACCGTCGATGCCGCAGTGATTAGCACTTCCGCCAGCCGATGAGAAGAAAATTTGAAAATTTTGTTTAAGTATAAGGTCATCGGAAAAGTTATTGAGGATTGGATCACCAATTGGGTACGTTAAAGGTTTGAGAACCTGTCGTTGCGGCTGCTTAGTCAACTATCTCACCGACGAACTTGTCCTCCAGTCGCTGATGCCGAAGCAGTAATGAACAGTAACCTAGGGCGGTGGCGACAAACAGTGGATGACCAACGATGGATAGGGGAAGTTTTCGCCGATAGGCAAGAAAAGGATCAGCGAAAAATAGTTGATTGGTTTGCTGCCGTTGCGAACGCCTAGAGGACTGAGAGTTCGATGCCATAGTGGGATGACGTTCCGACCGCCGACAAAACTGTGATCCACGGAAATTATAAGGGGATTGTTGGCCGCCATTGCAGAATGATAGACCACTGCAGGCTTGATACGTGGAAGGAATTAGATAAGCAACTTGCCGATACAGATCGGAAATCTAGTTGTTTTGATCACCACAGTGTCGGAAGAATAGCCGGGAAGAGGTCCGATTGGGCCTAAGGAAATTTGGGTTTTTCAGAAGAATTTCTCAGTAGTTTTTTGAGCACTTTCGACTGTCTTCAGTCGGTTTTCAGCAAATTTCAGCAGACTGTCCATGGTCACAGAGCTGAATATGAAATAGAGAAAATTCTATGTTTTTTCATAATTGTTGTTTTATGAATTTCCAGAAGGAAAGGTAAGTAATTTTGATTTATATTAATATTATGCATCCAACAGTTTGATACAAACACATTTGCAGAACTTTAGATAACTTCCCAAAAGCAGTACTCCAGAGAGAACAGTGTGGTAAAGCCAGAGGTGGTTCAGTCATGAGAACCTATGATGGGTATGATGCTTGGGATTCTTACGAGCGAGCAGAAGATGCCATGGGAGAAAATGTCCATAATGGGAATGATGACATAGAGTCTAATGGAAGGAGATTCCATGGGACACTGTCCCAGGTTGCAGCCACCATGAGAAGCTTGATCAAAGCCCAGGAAGAGCAGCATCAGTTGAATGATGCAATGTTTCAGAGTTTGACAGACTTGCAAAGAAAGATAGACTCTGGACGAGGTACATCAAGGCCAGAAGGTAGTAAGAGCAGTACTAGGAGAAGGAGAAGGACTTCTAGTGGATCATCTGACTTTGAAGAATCCAACGGGGATTCCGGTTCTTCTTCTCATAAAAGAAAAAGAAAGAGACACCATAGGGATCGCTATTGGGATGAATTTAAGAAAGCTAAACCTCCTACATTTGATGGTGAGGTAAAGACTGGACAAGAGGCTGAAGCTCGGATTCTTGGGATAAAGAAGTACTTTCAAGTGCATGACTATTCAAGAAACATGAAGGCAAGAGTTTCCATATTCAATTTGCATGGAAGAGCATCCATTTGGTGGGAACACTTCAAGCAAGTAAAGAGGATCAGTGAACGGAGACTTAAGTGGAAACAGTTCGAGAAGTATTTCAAGCAGAAATACCTCTCTGATAGGTATTATGATGACAAGATTAAGGAGTTCCATGAGTTGAGATTGGGACAACGGACCATGGAGGAATATGCAAATAAGTTTTTGGAGCTGTTGAGGCATGTACGGTACATCAAAGAGGAAAAAGTGAAGGTCCAGCGTTTTCTAAGTGGATTGCCTTAGTCTTACAAAGATAGAATTGAGTTTTATGAGCCTAGAACTCTTAAGGAGGCAATAAAGAAGGCTAAGTATTGCTATGAGCAAAGCAAAGGTAAACCTGAGTACCATAAGGCATGGAAGGACAAGAAGAATGAGAAGTTCGACCAAAGAAAGAAAGGTTTCAAACCTTCTAACTTCAGGAATTAGCAGAAGCAGCCATCTCAAGCTGCGAGTAAACCAGTTGGAGTGACAAGAGAAAAGCCTAAAGATCCACAACAGAATAGAGGGCCACTCCAATGTTGGAAATGTGGAGGACTCCACATGCGCAGGAATTGTCCACTCGAGAATGAGAGTACAAGGCCAGCTTATAACATTCAAGAAGCAGAAATAGTGGGTCAAGTAGCAAGGGCAGTCCCTAGGATTTATGTAGCACTGGAGGACCGCCAAGCAGATCACCAATCAACTGTGGTTGAAGTAGCAGATAAGATCGTTGAGCAATTTGTTTCTATTTTGATTGACCCTGGTTCTACTCACAGTTACATTACTCCTAGAGTAGTGGAGATTTGTGCTTTTAAGAAAGTAAAGCATAGGACGTCTTGGTTAGTTCAGCTAGCCATTGGAACTAAGAGAAAAGTCAGTGAAGTAGTAGAGAAATGTCCATTGGTCATGGATGGATTGGCCACTTGTGTAGATCTGAATGTTCTACCACTCGGTTCCTATGATTTTCTCATTGGAATGGATTGGTTAGAAGCTCACAGGGTGAAGCTTGACTGTTACAATAAGACTTTCGAATGCATGAATGAAGAAGGGAACCTAGTAGTTGCGAAAGGTATTCCAAAGGTGATTTCAGTAAGGCAGGTTTCAGCAATGTATTTAAAGAATTTCTGTAGGAAGGGTTTCCAGTTGTATGCAGCTCACATTTTGGAGACATCAGGAGATGAAACTCCTAGGTTGGAGGACTATTAGGTGTTACAGGAATTCAGGGATGTGTTTCCTGATGAGATTCTAGGGCTTCCTCCAAAGCGGGACATTGATTTCACAATTGAACTTGTGCCAGGAGCAGCACCATTGTCCAAGGCACCCTCCAGGATGAGTACACCGGAGACGCTAGAGTTGAAGATGCAACTGCAAGAGTTGTTGGAAAAGAAGTATATCCGACTGAGTGTGTCTCCTTGGGGGGCACCGGTTCTGTTTGTAAAGAAGAAAGATGGTACACTCAGGTTATGTATTGACTACAGACAATTGAACAAGGTCACTGTGAAGACTAAATATCCTTTGCCTAGGATTGATGACCTCTTTGATCAAATGGGAGGAGCAAAGGTATTTTCCAAAATTGACTTGAGGTCTGGTTACCATCAGGTGAGAATCAAGGATGAAGACATTCATAAGACAACATTCAGGACAAGGTATGGACATTATGAGTTTGTAGTGGTACCATTTGGTCTCACAAATGCACCAGCTACATTTATGTGCCTTATGAATAGTGTCTTCAGCAGATATTTGGACAAGTTTGTTCTTGTTTTCCTTGATGACATTCTTGTTTATTCTAAGAATGAGAAAGAGCATGAAGAGCATTTGATTTTGACATTGCAATTGCTTAGGGAGCATTAGTTGTATGCAAAACTAAGCAAGTGTGACTTCTATAGAGATAGAATTCAGTATTTGGGTCACATTATCTCAGAAGAGGGTATATCTATGGACCCTGAAAAGATTGAAGCCATTATGAATTGGCCTACTCCAAGAAATGTGACAGATGTAAGATCTTTTATGGGACTTGCAGGATACTATCAGAGGTTCATTGAGGGATTCTCCAAAGTTGCACATGCCATCACTTCTTTGCAAAAGAAGGGGATGAAGTTCGAATGGACATCAAGGTGTGAAGAAAGTTTCCAGTAGTTGAAGAATCTTCTCACCAGTGCACCAGTATTGAAGGTTGCAGATCCGGAGAAAGATTTTGTGGTGTGTAGCAATGCATGCAGACAGGGGCTTGGAGGAGTCCTTATGCAAGAAAACCACGTGATATGCTATGAGTCAATAAAGCTGAAGGAGCATAAGAAGAACTATGCCACTCATGATCTAGAGCTTGCAGCCATAGTACATGCCCTCAAGATGTGGAGACATTACTTGATGGGCAGGAGATTTGAGCTCAGAACAGATCACTGTGGATTGAAGTATTTGTTTGATCAGCCTACTCTAAATGCTAGGCAAGCAAGATGGCTGGAATTTTTATGTGAATTTGATTTTGAAATCAAGCACATAAAAGGGGAAGAGAACAAGGTAGCTGATGCACTCAGCAGGGAGATGCAAGAAATGCATGTGGCATCTCTTAGTATTTTCCAATCAGATATGAGGCAACAGATTGTTAGTCATGCTGCTGGAGATGAATTGTATGAGCAGGTAAAAGACAAATTGCAACAGCAAAGTCTTGAGAAGAGGTATGAGGGATATAAATTGGAAGAAGATGGACTTCTCACTTATAAAGGTAGAGTTTATATCCCAGATGTAGCAAATTTGAGGAGAGTTGTTATGGATGAAATCCATGAAGCTCCGTATTCTGGTCACCTAGGATATCATAAGATAATTTCTACAGCTAGGAAGTAGTACTTTTGGCCAGAAATGAAAAGGGATATGGTTGAGTACATCTCGAGGTGTATGAAATGTCAACAGGTAAAGGTTGAGCATCAACATCCAGCAGGCTTGTTGCAGCCTTTGCCAGTTCCAGAATGGAAATGAGAAATTATTTCCATGGATTTTATTACAGGATTGCCGATGACTTGGAGACAACATTATTCCATCATGGTTGTGGTGGAAGAGTTGACAAAGGCAGTGCATTTTATACCAGTTAAGTCTACGCATAAAACATATGACATTGCAAAGATCTGCATGAAGGAGATTTTCAAATTGCATGGATTGCCTAAGGCAATAGTCTCTGACAGAGATGTCAAGTTCACTTCAAACTTTTGGAAAGGGTTGTTTGCAGATTTGGGTACAAAGCTAAACTTCAGCACTGCATACCATCCTCAGACAGATGGGCAGACAGAGAGAGTTAATCGGGTGCTTGAAGATATGCTTCGCATGAACGTGATGGAAAAACCAACCAAGTGGGAAGATTACTTGCACTTGGTAGAGTTTGCCTATAACAATGGACAGCAGGCATCCTTGGGGATGAGTCCATATGAAGCTTTGTATGGAAGAAGGTGTAGGACACCTGTGACTTGGGATGACCCAGTGAATAGGGTTGTGCTTGGGCCAGAATTGCTCAGGGAAATGGAGCAAGAGGTTGTAAAGATCAGGCAGAATCTAAAAGTAGCATAGGATAGACAGAAAAGCTATGCAGATAAGCATAGGGTGAACAAGGAGTTCAGTGTTGGGGATCATGTTTACCTCAGAGTGAGGGCAAGGAAGAGTTCCTTGAAGCTTGGAAGTCATGCCAAGTTGTCACCAAGATATTGTGGGCCATTTGAAGTGCTTGAAAGAATAGGGCCAGTTGCATATAGACTTGCATTGCCTGCTAGCGCTAGAGCTCATAATGTTTTTCGTGTTTCTTTGCTTAAGAGATATGTACATGATCCTAGCCATGTGATAAATTGGGATGTGATTCAGGTGGAACTCGAGGGAGAGTTCCGAATCGAGCCAATGCGCATCCTCGACAGGAAGGTCACAATGCTCCGGAACCGGGCCATAGGGCAGGTAAAGGTGCAGTGGGAGCACTACGGACCTAAAGAGACTACATGGGAGCTGGAGGATGCCATGCGATTGGCACATCCATTTTTGTTCAATTCTGCGGAACACTGAGGCGATACCAGTGTAGCATTTTGTTCAATTTTGTAAAGCACTGAGGACAGTGCTATTGAAGGGGGAAGGGAATGTAACACCTTGGTTTTGACCCTATTGCATTAGATGCATATGCTGTATATATTGTAAGTAATCATGGTGTGGAGCTAAAGGCCAAGGCCCCACCATCGATTTGTTATGCTATGTTTCGGATTGAAATTGTCATCGATGGCTTGTCGGGGCATGCGGCATACATATTGAGTTTTGTCGTCATGTAAATATACATCTTTAATTAAATGAACCCAACCAGCTATGCTCACTACAACCATAATGAAAAGGGCATGATTTTCACAAGGATAAGGGGGGGGGATGTCAAACCTTGAGCCATGAGAGAAAATCCATGTGTCACCACCCTGTTTTGATTTTCCCATCTTTCCTTGTTTTATCCAACCACCACCATTAAACGGTCTGCTGAGTAGTTGAGGCAGTTGTGGTTGGGAGTGGAGTGTGGCAGGACTGTCAGTCCTTGCCCACATGCACACTCCACCAGTGGATTGAACCTCACGATGGGAGGAGAATGTCTACGCCCCTCATTCCACTCTCTCCACGACAGTGCATAAAACACTCACGCATCCTCTCCTTTGTCTGCTCATCCTCACGCATAGGCGGAGCTGTTCGTTCTCACGCAGGGACCATTGTCTATTCATTTTTGTCACGCACAGGCTTCCTTCCTGTTTGGTCTCACGCAGCCAGGAGGGATGATCCGTCTCCAATGTCATTCACATTTTCCACACAGAGGAATCGGGTGTGTTTCAATCCGTATTTGGGGATTTGGTGTGAATCTTCTCTCACGCACTGGGTTCTGCGTTGTTGTTTACTCACGCAACAAGCTGGGGGCCGTTCGGTCACTATCACCCATGATTTTTCTTGTGGAGAGCCATTTTTACGCTTAGGGACTGGGTGTAAATTTTCCTTACCGATTCGTGGTTCATGCATATATTCTCCCTTTGTATTTTGGGGTCTGGTGCAAGTTTCCCTTACGCACAGGTTGGGAGACTGTATTTTCTTCCCCAGTGTAGTCTGTGTAAGTTTTCCTGGTGACTTCGTTGTCCAGGACGAACTGTTGTTTCCCCCATGTCGTGGGCTATGTTTACTGATACGTTTTGGGACTGTCGTAACTTGCTTAGGATTTGTTTTGGCCACGATAGGGCCAAGAACGACTCAGGAGTCATTTTCCCTGTTTAAGCTGTAATTGCTGAATGATTGCATGCGTGCAATGGTTGGTATTCGGACTGTGTTGGGAGCAGGGATGGGGGCTTGGTTTGCTTGATAAACTTGGTGTGTTGGAAACCACACAGACAGAGCTAGAGGGCTAGATTTCTTCTCCACAACCCCTGAATAGCACTGGAAGGTAAGTCAGGGCCTGAGGGATTGTGTAGTAGAGAAGGGACTGATTCCTTGTGTTGGGTGTGTGTGGGTGTCTTAGAAGTCAGGCTAGTTCTGGTGTAGGTGTCCCTAGCTTTGTAATGAGCTCACCATCTTATCATTTAGCCTTTCCCAACTCCTGGATGGCCTGATAAACTTGACCATGTTGGCTTGGCTGTCTTGTTGATGGCCTGATAAACCCAACTGTGTTGGCTTAGTTGTGTTTTGTGTATCCTTGGCTATGTGTAAGCCTGCTTGTTCCTTATTCCTTGGAGAATCATGCCCAGCTTGGGGGTGGCAGTGTTACTGAGAGATTAAGGAGCACGCTAGCCTATGGTTGGGTGGAACGTTGCAGCGACGTAGCTTGTTGCAGAACGAGTTCTTCATATGATAAGTAATCTTGTCTATTCTACTCCTGCAATCATTTTACTGTTAATGAATATGGTGAACATGTTGAATGCTTGTATGAACGTATGTTTGCTTCCGCTGTATGATAAATGATCATGTATGCATGTTCTAGTTCAGAGCATTTTGTTTCAGCATTTTTTGCATTTTATGAATGCACATGTTCATGGGGCTGGTGGCCCGGATGGTTAACGCCATGGTAGCGTCCTCTTCGTCGGTCGGAGGGTAGGGGACATTCCAAACCTTTGACTATCCAACTTCTCTCATCTTTACCCAATAGGTCTCTTTTTATAGATTTAAATTAAGATTGATCTGAGTGATGATTATGAGATGCTTGCTATGCATGCATTACAATTATCCTCCTGTTGCAGCGACAACTTTCTCCCAAATTTCTAAAAAATTGGGACCCTCCTTTCAAATTTTGTCTTGATTAGTTTGATTAGGATTGCTTAATGTTACTGCAAGTTTGATCTTTGAGGATGCTTGTTGAGTGGGTGTCGTTGCTTGCTGATGATGCATTTTGAATTTGAGTTTTCATTTATCGGTTATTTACTTTTTCTTCACTGTCGAAAGTTTTCAGTATAATGTATTGGAGCCGTAGTTCCTTGCAGAACCGTCGTTGCGAAAGCTAAATGACGAATGTTCCGATGCATAGCTCCTGTCTTTACCGAGCCCGCGGACTTATGGTTTTTCTTTGTGTTTTCTTCACTATCAGAGCAATCTATGACTTTGGGCGGAGGCCATGTCTTTTTGATTCCCACCGTTGCGGTCCCTCAGCAGACTAACCATCCAATTAAACAAATTTCCGACCACCGATGTATGAGGCCCGCTTTAGTACTTTCTTCTTTCACCGACGATTTGTTGTGCTCTTGAACCCCTAGACCATGGGTCACACGCCGTTGCGGCATTCCAGTGAACTAACCAACCGATGTCAAGTGTTCCGATTCACCGATGGGGATTTTTATATGCCTGTTTCCTGGTCGTTTTCCCGCCGTTGTTATGAGCTTGTAACTTGTTTCATGAATGGCAAGATGTTCTTTGTTTTTATCAAGCTAATATTTTCACGTTGAAAACGCAGTATCAGGTTTCACTCTTAACGCTGGTTTGATTGGTAGTTTGGTTTATGTTTATTGAAGGTAGTCCGGGTGAATGATGAGTTGTTTGTCTGATTGTAGACAAACCTAGGAGATTTTCTAGATTCAGTTGATGACTATTGCTGCAAAAAGGAAATTGGCTGAAGAAAGGAAAAGCTGAAGCATAAAGAAGAAAGCGAAAATATGAGACTGACAAGATATCAAAAGGACCATCGGATTACGAAGCATAATCATTAAGAACACGATCTCGGGCTTTGGGGGTTCGTCGGTTACCAGGCTGGTCTTTCTTACAAAGTGTTGTAAATCTTAATCTTGGTTTGAAATGTAACGTTCATATTAATCATGACCACTCACAAAAGACAAAACGGTTTGGGGAACCCAAAAGTTACGAGTCGGGGGGAAACCCAAAGGTTTTGCTGGTTTTTGTATAAATTAAGGAAAGTGAGAGGAAAAAAGGGGCTTTTTCCTAGTGAGACTTGTGAAAAACTTGTTGTAAGAGGAACTATTTCATTTTGCAACAATATAATTACAATTTTGCCTGTTGGAGAAAGTGCTGTGTGGAATGTTCAAATGTGGTGAAATGAATAATGTTGAAGGGGAACTATTTCATTTTCAGCTGTGTTTCATTAACTGTGAGATCGTTCTAACTTTCTGAACCTATGTTCTTGCATGAATGTTCTCTGGTTTATTTTATGATAATTTCCACTATGAGTAATGAATGTTTTAACAAACGACGAGCTATCTTGTTGTGCATATCTCTATTCATGTTTTTTTGTTTTGATTCTAAGAACAACTACCTGTGATTTACCTTAACATATGAGCAGTAATACATTACTCATTAATTGATAATCTCGCTCCGTAGGGACAGCTTAGTTAGTTCGTTTTCTATTGTGTGTGATTTAGATGTGAGAGAGTTTAAGACGAGAGGTAAGAACCTGTGCATCACATTGTGACCACTCCTCGTATTCTTTATCAATCTGCATGTTAGATAGGCACTTTCATATCATACTTAAAGTTAAAAACACAAAAAATATACACGCTGGACCGGGACGCAACCGGTAAAACCATTTATTTTTGTTATTTGATCTACGGTAGCCGGACCACAAACTGGATGGATTCCCCATACCAAATAGTCACGAGTCAGTTGGGAACGTTGAAGGAGGGCCACCAGTGCATGGCTTGCCGGGGAAATCCATTTCCTCGAAGTTACTCCACCAGTGATAGTTTTGAAAGCAGTTTATTTCCTAATCCGAATACTGAAGAGAATAGAGAACATTTGTTTTCTGTGGACAACCAAGTAGTTAATGATATGAGAAGACATACACAGGCCTATGTAAAGAGTATTGGAGGGTTACCCACTATCCCTGATTTACCCCGAAGAGAATACAAGAAGAAAGACCGTCCTATTTTGGAAGATTCAGTGTTGGTTGGAGATTTGGAAGAATTAGTGGATGTTGCATTACATGAAGTTGTTCAGCCTTTGAATCAAGTAGGCCCAAACACACCTTACTGTTCTCCTATGCATACGCTTGTTCCATCACCACCTCACTCTCCACCTAGACTCATGGCAGACATAAATGCAAATCAGCCACCTAACCCACCAAATCCACCACCCGCTTGGAAAGCCAGATCACCTCTAAACTTAGCACCTTCGTTGCATGACTTAAGTCAAGCTTTTGAGAAGATGTTGCCCAAGTTTGACCCGAATGAGAAGATTTTAGTCGATGACCATTTGCAAAGTTTCTACTTGGCCATAGAAGGACTAAAAGCTGGAGAACACGAGGATGTAGTCTGTAGACTTTTTTCGCATACCCTTAAAGGAGCAGCAGCCTCATGGTATTTTGGTTTTCCTGCAAACTCAATCTGAGATTGGGATACCTTTGAAAGGATATTTAGAAGAAAATACACAACCCAAAAAACTCATGCGGCTCTCATGAAAGGACTATGCGCTTTAAAGAAAGAAAGAAAAGAAAAGGTGCATAGTTTTACCCAAAGATTTGCAGCTTATCTTAAGATTTTTTTTGAAATTGATAAGCCCTCAGATAAAGTTCTGATTGAGTATTATACTTCAGCTCTAGGGCCTGATTTGGCCATGTTTGCCAAAATGAAAGCCAAACCTACGCTAGAGGAGACTTATGAAGAAGCGGAGAGAGTAGAGGCTAAAAAGGAAAGCATCGAAGATTATCCCGAGCAGTCAGGGGAGAGAAATGTTGGGAATAAAGCTTTGTTATTTACTAAGCCTAAAGAGGAACAATCACATGATTTCGAAGGAATGGCAAAGATGATGTAGAAGCTCTCTAACAGAATAATGGACTTGGAAAAGGAAAAGGAAGCCCAGAAATTCTATAAGCCTTATTACAAGAAAAAAGAGGATAACAATCAATCCCAACCCCCTCCACACAGTATTGCATCGATGAACTTAACAAAGGTAGGGATGGATAAATTTTGCACTTTCCACCAACAACCCCATTCTGAAAAAAATTGTCCACAATGGATAGATTCAATGACCTTAGTGATGAATCAACTGTTGGACTCAAAACTAACAGACGCAAATGATGAGGAAGAGAATGATAACAAATCAACAGAAAAGCAAGAGGATGATGCCATGGTTTTATGGGACTGTGTCTCGATGTTTGATACCGAAAATGAAAGTGATTTGAGAGATGAGGACCTATTAGAAGCAAATGTGACAATGAGAAGCCAAGGGCTGATTAAAGAAGAATGGTTAACGATCCCAAAAATTAAGAGACTCCAGAAGAACGTAAAGAATTAAAAAAAAAAAACCATAGCTAATCAGATTCTTGAATTTACCATTACCAGTCAAAATCTGAAACAGACCAACATGCCTACTAAGCCCATTAAAGAAAAAATAAATAATGTAAAAATGAATCTCACAGAACATAAGATGGAGTATGACATTGTGGAGGATATCAAAAAGGTAAAGGCAAATATTTCACTCTTTGAGATGTGTAATGTGCCGCAGCAGAAAGAAAAGTTATTGAAAGTGCTTGAAATGCCAGAAGAAAAGTTGCCCATTGACAATCAACCTCAAGAAGAAGAAATCGGTGAAGCAAGTGTGGGAGGTAAGCCTAAATGCAAAACTCCACCTTTTCTCCTTACTTTCGAAATTTTCAATCATAACGTGCACAACTGTCTAGTAGACTCAGGGGAATTAGTAAATGTTATGCCGCTGTTAGTTTGCAAGAAGATAAATGGACAACCTAAACCATTTACCTGGAAGGTCATTCAGTTAGACAGAACAAATGTAAAGGTAATTGGGGAAATGGAGGATGTTTTAATTCGATTATATTCAAATGAAAAGGTATGTTAGTTCATTGATGTTGTAGTAGCAGACATACCTAAGGCATATGGACTTGTTTTGAGTAGATATTGGTTAGCAAAGCTGAATGGATATTTTGCTTCCAACTGGTCAGATCTGTGGTTACCTTATAAAGGAAGCCCAAATGAAATTAAGGTTACGAGAGAGCCCCACATGAAACACAATGTCACGCAGTTAGAAGGAAAGAATGAACCAGTGAATTCTGTGTTAGGGAATTACTTCATTGAGCTAGAACTAGGAAACTACCAAGGGGAAGAAGCCAACAATACATCAGAAACCCAACCTGATCTCTTTCATTTTTCTCAGGCTGATGAAATTGATTGTAAAATAGTAGACTTAGCTTTAGATGTAGAATCTGATTCAGATATTGCAAAAATAGATAGTTTTTGGATACTCTTTTTTGATGGATCTAAAACTTTGGAAGGATCAGGAGCTGGCTGTGTCCTGATTGATCCTAAGAAAAATAAACATTTTCTTTCATGTAGGTTAGAGTTTGAATGCACCAATAACACAACCGAGTATGAAGCATTAGTTCAAGGACTAAGAAAAGCAATTGAATTAAAAGTAGAAAATCTGAAAGTGTATGGGGATTTTGAAATAATTGTAAAACAGATTCGAAATCAAGTACATTACATTTCCCCTCATTTAAAAACTTATCAAAATTAAGTGTGGGATTTGCTTAAAGGTTTTTATGCATTTAATATTGTATCGATTCCTAGACTTAAGAATGCAGCAACTGACTTGTTAGCCACCTCAGCTGCGAGGCTTGTACCCTCTAATAACAAGTGTTCTATTGAATTGCTTTTCAGACCTTCGGTTCTGGATATGATCACCAATTTATGAGTTTTTGATGATGATCAGCAAATTCTGGAATGTTTGACAAATGATGAAACCTTGAAAGGGGCAATCATCGATCACGAAGAACATCAAGTCGAGCTAAAATTCGATAATTTTATTCCCAAAGAAGTCAGGACTTTCGAGCAGATGTTTGATCTAAACGATAAATTCAGAAGGCCAGTAAATTTTAAGACTCATAGCTCGTCTCTACAGTTCGAGTTGATTAATTTAGGGACTAAAATAGAGCCTAAACATGTCAATTTGGGAAAGTGTTGCTCCCCAGGTGAAAGAAATAAGTTCATTAGTTTGTTTAAACAATACAAAGATGTGTTTGCGTGGACGTATGAAGATTTGAAAACATATGACACCAAGATTATTCAGCATGTCATCCCTATTAGGACCGGGGTCAAGCCTTATCAACAACCTTTGAGAAAAATGGATCCAAAACTAGAGCCTCTAATTTAGAATGAAGTAAAGAAATTGTTGGATGCTAAAATTATCTTCAAAGTCAGACATTCGGAATGGGTTTCAAATTTTGTACCAGTAAGGAAGAAGTCTGGAGAAATTAGACTATGTGTGGATTTTAGAAATTTAAATCGCGCTTCAGATAAAGACAATTATCCAGTCCCACCCATGGAACAAATATTGCAGATGATCTCTGGTTCTAAGTTATTTTCTTTATTAGACGGATTCTCTGGTTACAATCAAGTGTTGGTAGCTGAAGAAGACGCACTCAAAACTACATTCAGAACGAGATGGGGGACTTTTGCTTACAGAAGGATGCCCTTTGGACTCATAAACGCTGGAGCTACTTTCCAGAGGGATATGGATATAGCTTTCCGCTGGCTGATCGGCCGCAGTGTGGTGGTGTACCTTGATGACATCACAATATTCTCAAAGAAAAGAGAAGAACATGCGTTCCATCTAAAACTAATTTTTGAACGTTGCCGAAAATATGGTATCTCATTAAACCCTAAGAAGTGTGTGTTTGTTGTTACAGAAGAAAAGCTACTGGGTCACGTGGTTTCTAAGAAGGGGATCTCCATAGACCCAGAAAGGATCAAAGCTATCGAACATATCCCCTTACCCCATAACAAAAAGGGTATGCAATCATTTATGGGGACAATAAATTTCATGCGAAGGTTTGTGCCGGACTTCGCCCAAATTGTTAAGCCTTTGCATCAAATGGTGAATCAAAGTGTACAATTCAAGGGGACTAACGTAGAGAAAAATGCATTCAGTAAAATAAAGACATCTATTGCTCATGCACCCTCTCTCAAAATTCCAAATTATGAGAAGGATTTTATTTTGTACACTTTCGCATCTGACGATTCATTAGCAGCGGTGCTTACTAAGAAGGAAGATGGGGGAGATGAGTTCCCCATATCATTTATGAGCACTGGTCTGCAGGGGGCCAAATTAAATTACCTAGCTATGGACAAACAAGCTTATTCAGTCTTCAAAGCAGTAAAACAATTCAGGCCTTACATACTTAAGAACCGGACAAAGGTAATAGTTCCACACCCAGCTGTGAGGTCTCTTTTCATGCAAAAGGAATTGGGAGAAAGAAGAGGCAATTGGGTAACAAATTTACAAGAGTATGATATTGAATTCAAGCCATCCTCCATAGTTAGAGGGCAAGGATTGTGCAGACTAATGGATGAAGGTAATAGCAGTGAAGAAAACAATTGGGAAAATGAAGCAGAGTTACATATGATGGATGTATGTCCTTTTTTCATAGCTCCAGATTCATGGTACCGAGACCTTGTTCATTACCTTCAGGAAGGTGTGTTGCCAGAACATTGGAATTCCAAGTAGCGAAGAGAGTTGCGCCTTAAATCAGCTGCATATCAGATCATTGATGGAATTTTATTTAGGAAGAATTACAATGGAGTCCTTCTCAGATGTTTAGAGAAGGAGGATGCAAGAAAGGTCATAACTGAGTTGCATGATGGGCCTGCTGGAGGTAATTTTTCTTGAGATACGACCGTCCATAGGATTCTCAGAGCTGGGTACTATTGTCCCACACTGTTCAAGGATGCTCATGCCCATGTTAGAAAGTGTGATATCTACCAGAGATGCGGGGGAAGACAAGCCAAAGCAGCAGGACCATTGAAGCCGGTTATGATAACAGAACCATTTGAGCAATGGGGAATTGATATCATTGGAGAAATAAAACCAAATTCTTCCTCGTAGCACAAATATATTTTAACGGCAACTGACTATTTCACTAGATGGGTCGAATCCATTCCACTACGTAAAGTCAATGAATATGTGGTCATGGATTTCTTGCAGGATCATATTATGACCAGGTTTGGGGTTCCAATTTCCCTAGTTTTTTATAATGCTGCTTATTTTTCTTCCATTAGATTAACTGCATTTGCTCGTGAAAAAGGAATTAAGTTGCATTATTCTTCCAACTACTACCCACAAGGAAATGGTTTGGCAGAATCTACGAACAAGAATTTGATTAGGATTTTGAAAAAGACTGTCATAGAAAACCAGAGAAGTTGGCATTTAGCACTACCAAACGCTCTTTGGGCCGATACGGTCACACCCAAGAATTCCTTAGGTGTGTCACCATATACCCTTGTTTATGGAAAATAAGCTATACTTCCTCCTAACATTATGCTACCCCCTTCCATAATAGCCCAAGAATCTAGAGGTATAGATAACGAAATCTTGCAACTTAGAATCTACAATCTATTAAAGGCGAAGGAGTCTAGATCCAAAGCCAGAGAACGTTTTAAGAAACAACAGGAGGTAGTGAAAAGGTGGTTTGATAAGCACAAAGCTGGAACAAAAGAATTTGAAGTGGGAGACTTGGTTCTTAAATGGGATCACCTGCACGATGAGAAGGGAAAGCACACAAAGTTTCAATAGTTATGGGTAGGCCCTTTCCATATTGTAGCAAAACTTGGCCCCTCAACCTATAAATTGCAAGATTTACAGGGGTGGGAGGAGAATTTACCAGTAAATGGTTTAGTTCTTAAACCTTATTTTTCTTGATTTTTTGCTTTTATTTTTGTTGTACATAAATAAATTGATTTGTTTGTCCACTTTGATTTATTTCATTTCGGTTTTGTTTTTAGTTTAGATTTCTTTTGATTTCAATAAAATAGGCAAACTTTTGGTTGCATGGAAAGCGTCATAGTTCTAGATTAATTGAGATCTTTGGGTATTAGATTGTATCTTATTGTTGGAATCTGATGGAATTTATTCTAGTAAGTAGTTTTCCTAAATTGCCATGAACACATTGAAGTCTGGCGTAATCCCTGAAAAATAACTCAGGATCGAAAGTTCTAGAATACTATTTCGAGGCTCGATCCATTTCACATCTAAAATTTCCTAGGGGGTAACAACAAAAGACCCACGGAAAGGAAGCAAGGTAAACAATATATTATATATAAATGATCCCATGCCAAGAATTGAAAGCCTAAAGGCAAATAAGAGTCAAAACTCCTAAAAAAAAAAGCAATATCTATCAAAGCAAGGTACCAAATCATATAAAAACACCAAATTGCCTAAAGTTCTTCTCTGTCCGTGAGCTGAAAATTACATACATCTCTCACATAAAAGGACACTATGGATAGAGGAGCCTGAATAAAAAATTCAAAAAGAAAGGCATGAGGAGGGCTCAGAAGGACCAAAAAGTCCACAAGCACACAAAAGTGCAAAATGGCATGGGAATGAGAAACAAATGAATATCTCTGTTTACCATTTGTTACATTCCTGTGGTATCCAAGCTGGAAGCTTCCCAAAGATAGAGGTAAAATGAAACTCATGTACTTGGCCTCAAAAGATTTATCCTGACTTGGAGATTTTGGTTTTCCATTTCCTAACAGATTGGACTGTCATCAATGATTATAGTACGTACGTTTGCCATTATAGGAATACAAACATATAGAAGAATTCAACATATTAGTTTAATTGTTGAATAGTCTGTTACTTAGGGAAGAGTTGATTAAGAGATCTGGGCTCACCAGGTAGTTGCCAATTGTTGCAGGGGCGACTTTCTCCCAAATTTCTAAAAAATTGGGACCCTCCTTTCAAATTTTGTCTTGATTAGTTTGATTAGGATTGCTTAATGTTACTGCAAGTTTGATCTTTGAGGATGCTTTTTGAGTGGATGTCGTTGTTTGCTGATGCTGCCTTTTGAATTTGAGTTTTGATTTATCAGTTATTTCCTTTTTCTTCACTGTCGAAAGTTTTCAGTATAATGTATCGGAGCTGTAGTTCCTTGCAGAGCTGTCGTTATGGAAGCTAAACGACGAATGTTCTGATGCATAGCTCCTGTCTTTACTGAGCCCGCGGACTTATGGTTTTTCTTTGTGTTTTCTTCACTATCGGATCAATCTATGACTTTGGGCGGAGGCCATGTATTTTTGATTCCCACCATTGCGGTCCCTCAGCAGACTAACCATCCAATTAAACAACTTTTTGACCACCGATGTATGAGGCCCGTTTTAGTACTTTCTTCTTTCGCCGACGAGTTGTTGTGCTCTGGAACCCCTAGACCATGGGTCACCCACCGTTGCGGCGTTCCAGTGAACTAACCAACCGATGTCAAGTGTTCCGATTCGTCGATGGGGATTTTTATATGCCTGTTTCCTGGTCGTTTTCCCACCGTTGTTATGAGCTTGTAACTTGTTTCATGAATGGCGAGATGTTCTTTGTTTTTATCAAGTTAATATTTTCACGTTGAAAACGCAGTACCGGGTTTCACTCTTAACGCTGGTTTTATTGGTAGTTTGGTTTATGTTTATTGAGGGTAGTCCGGGTGAATGATGAGTTGTTCGTCTGATTGCAGACAAACCTAGGAGATTTTCTAGATTCAATTGATGACTACTGCTGCAAAAAGGAAATTGGCTGAAGAAAGGAAAAGCTGAAGCATAAAGAAGAAAGCGAAAATCTAAGACTGACAGGATATCAAAAGGACCATCGGATTATGAAGCATAATCATTAAGAACACAGTCTCGGGCTTTGGGGGTTCGTTGGTTACCAGGCCGGTCTTTCTTACAAAGTGTTGTAAATCTTAATCTTGGTTTGAAATGTAACGTTCGTATGAATCATGACCACTCACAAAAGACAAAACTGTTTGGGGAACCCAAAAGTTATGAGTCGGGGGGAAACCCAAAGGTTTTGCTGGTTTTTGTATAAATTAAGGAAAGTGAGAGGAAAGAAGGGGCTTTTTCCCAGTGAGACTTGTGAAAAACTTGTTGTAAGAGGAACTATTTCGTTTTGCAACAATATAATTACAATTTTTCCTGTTGGAGAAAGTGCTGTGTGGAATGTTCAAATGTGGTGAAATGAGTAATGTTGAAGGGGAACTATTTCATTTTTAGCTATGTTTCATTAACTGTGAGATCATTCTAACTTTCTGAACCTATGTTATTGCATGAATGTTCTCTAGTTTATTTTATGATAATTTCCACTATGAGTAATGAATGTTTTAAGAAACGATGAGCTATCTTGTTGTGCATATCTCTATTCATGTTTATTTGTTTTGATTCTAAGAACAACTACCTGTGATTTATCTTAACATATGAGAAGTAATACATTACTCATTAATTGATAATCTTGCTCCCTAGGGACAACTTAGTTAGTTTGTTTTCTGTTGTGTGTGATTCAGATGCGAGAGAGTTTAAGACGAGAGGTAAGAACTTGTGCATCACATTGTGACCGCTCCTCATATTCTTTATCAATCTGCATGTTAGATAGGCACTTGCATATCATACTTAAAGTTAAAAACACAAAAAATATACACGGTGGACCGGCCGCAACTGGTAAAACCCTTTATTTTTGTTATTTGATCTACAGTAGCCAGACTGCAAACCGGACGGATTCCCCATACCAAACAGTCACGAGCTAGTTGGAAACGTTGACTGGGGAGAATCCCTTGTTGTTGTTGCCTGTAATTTTCCAGGCCTCAACAGTTTCTGGTGCTAGAAGGAGGGCCACTAGTGCATGGATTGCCGGGGAGATCCATTTCCTCGAAGTTACTCCACCAGTGATAGTTTTGAAAGAAGTTTATTTCCTAATCCGAATACTGAAGAGAATAGAGAAAATTTGTTTTCTATGGAAAAGCAAGTAGTTAATGATCTGAGAAGACATACAAGGGCCTATGTAAAGAGTATTGGAGGCTTACCCACTATCCCTGATTTACCCCGAAGAGAATACAAGAAGAAAGACCGTCCTATTTTGGAAGATTCAGTGTTGGTTGGAGATTTGGAAGAATTAGTGGAAGTTGCATTACAGGAATTTGTTCAGCCTTTGAATCAAGTAGGCCAAAGCACACCTTACTGTTCTCCTATGCATACGCCTGTTCCATCACCACCTCACTCTCCACCTAGACTGATGGCAGGCATAAATGCAAATTAGCCACCTAACCCACCAAATCCACCACCCGCTTGGAAAACCAGATCACCTCTAAACTTAGCAACTCCGTTGCATGACTTACCTCAAGATTTTGAGAAGATGTTGCCCAAGTTTGACCCGAATGAGAAGATTTTAGTAGATGACCATTTGCAAAGTTTCTACTTGGCCATAGAAGGACTAAAAGATGGAGAACACGAGGATGTAGTCTGTAGACTTTTTTCGCATACCCTTAAAGGAGCAAC
This sequence comes from Pseudotsuga menziesii, assembly GCA_001517045.1. Lineage (NCBI taxonomy): Eukaryota > Viridiplantae > Streptophyta > Pinopsida > Pinales > Pinaceae > Pseudotsuga > Pseudotsuga menziesii. The sequence continues at coordinate 76,621 of LPNX010051069.1, forward strand.
AACCTCATGGTATTTTGGTTTGCCTGCAAACTCAATCCGATATTGGGATACCTTTGAAATGATATTTAGAAGAAAATATGCAACCCAAAAAACTCATGCGGCTCTCATGAAAGGACTGCGTGCTTTAAAGAAAGAAAGAAAAGAAAAGGTGCATAGTTTTACCCAAAGATTTGCAGCTTATCTTAAGATTTTTTTTGAAATTGATAAGCCCTTAGATAAAGTTCTGATTGAGTATTATACTTCAGCTCTAGGGCCCGATTTGGCCATGTTTGCCAAAATGAAATCCAAACCTACGCTAGCAGAGACTTATGAAGAAGCGGAGAGAGTAGAGGCTGAAAAGGAAAGCATCGAAGATTATTCTGAGCAGTCAGGGGAGAGAAATGTTGGGAAGAAAGCTTTGTTATTTACTAAGCCTAAAGAGGAACAATCACATGATTTCGAAGGAATGGCAAAGATGATGTAGAATCTCTCTAACAGAATAATAGACTTGGAGAAGGAAAAGGAAGCCCAGAAGTTCTATAAGCCTTATTATAAGAAAAAATAGGATAACAATCAATCCCAACCCCCTCCACACAGTATTGCATCGATGAACTTAACAGAGGTAGGGATGGATAAATTTTGTACTTTCCACCAACAACCCCATTCTGAAAAAATTGTCCACAATGGATAAATTCAATGACCTTATTGATGAATCAACTGTTGGACTCAAAACTAACAGAGGCAAATGATGAGGAAGAGAATGATAACAAATCAACAGAAAAGCAAGAGGATGATGCCATGGTTTTATGGGAATGTGTCTCGATGTTTGATACCGAAAATGAAAGTGATTTGAGAGATGAGGACCTATTAGAAGCAAATGTGACAACAAGAAGCCAAGGGCTGATTAAAGAAGACAGGTTGACGATCCCAAAAATTAAGAGACTCCAGAAGAATGTAAAGAATTAAAAAAAAAATCACAGCTAATCAGATTCTTGAATTTACCATTACCAGTCAAAATCCGAAACAGACCAACATGCCTACTAAGCCCATTGAAGAAAAAATAAATAATGTAAAAACGAATCTCACAGAAAATAAGATGGAGTATGACATTGTGGAGGCTATCAAAAAGGTAAAGGCAAATATTTCACTCTTTGAGATGTGTAATGTGCCGCAACAGAAAGAAAAGATATTGAAAGTGCTTGAAATGCCAGAAGAAAAGTTGCCCACTGAAAATCAACCTCAAGAAGAAGAAATCGGTGAAGCAACTGTGGGAGGTAAGCCTAAATGCAAAACTCCACCTTTTCTCCTTACTTTCGAAATTTTCAATCATAACGTGCACAATTGTCTAGTAGACTCAGGGGCATTAGTAAATGTTATGTCGCTGTCAGTTTGCAAGAAGATAAATGGATAGCCTAAACCATTTACCTGGAAGGTCATTCAGTTAGACAGAACAAATGTAAAGGTAATTGGGGAAATGGAGGATGTTTTAATTTGATTATCTTCAAATGAAAAGGTATGTTAGTTCATTGATGTTGTAGTAGCAGACATACCTAAGGCATATGGACTTGTTTTGAGTAGATATTGGTCATCAAAGCTGAATGGATATTTTGCTTCCGACTGGTCACATCTATGGTTACGTTATAAAGGAAGCCCAAATGAAATTAAGGTTACGAGAGAGCCCCACATGAAACACAATGTCACGTAGTTAGAAGGCAAGAATGAACCAGTGAATTCTGTGTTAGGGAATTACTTCAATGAGCTAGAACCAGGAAACTACCAAGGGGAAGAAGCCAACAATACATCAGAAACCCAGCCTGATCTCCTTCATTTTTCTCAGGCCGATGAAATTGATTGTAAAATAGTAGACTTAGAGTTAGATGTAGAATCTGATTCAGATATTGCAAAAATAGATAGTTTTTGGATACTCTTTTTTGATGGATCTAAAACTTTGGAAGGATTAGGAGCTAGCTGTGGCCTGATTGATCCTAAGAAAAATAAACATTTTCTTTCATGTAGGTTAGATTTTGAATGCATTGATAACAAAACTGAGTATGAAGCATTAGTTCAAGGACTAAGAAAAGAAATTGAATTAAAAGTAGAAAATCTGAAAGTGTATGGGGATTCTGAAATAATTGTAAAACAGATTCGAAATCAAGTACATTACATTTCCCCTCATTTAAAAGCTTATCAAAATGAAGTGTGGGATTTGCTTAAAGGTTTTTATGCATTTAATATTGTATCGATTGCTAGCCTTAAGAATGCAGCAGCTGACTTGTTAGCCACCTCAGCTGCAAGGCTTGTAACCTCTAATAACAGGTGTTGTATTGAATTGCTTTTCAGACCTTCGGTTCCGGATATGATCACCAATTTATGAGTTTTTGATGATGATCAACAGATTTTGGAATGTTTGACAAATGATGAAACCTTCAAAGGGGCCATCATTGATGATGAAGAACATCAAGTCGAGCTAAAATTCGATAATTTTATTCCCAAAGGAGTCAGGACTTTGGAGCGGATGTTTGATCTAAACGATAAAGTCAGAAGGGCAGTAAATGTTAAGACTCATAGCTCGTCTCTACAGTTCGATTTGATTAATTTAGGGACTAAAATAGAGCCTAAACATGTCAATTTGGGAAAGTGTTGCTCCCTAGGTGAAAGAAATAAGTTCATTAGTTTGTTTAAACATTACAAAGATGTGTTTTCCTGGACGTATGAAGATTTGAAAACATATGACACCAAGATTATTCAGCATGTCATCCCTATTAGGACCGGGGTCAAGCCTTATCAGCAACCTTTGAGAAAAATGGATCCAAAACTAGAGCCTCTAATTTAGAATGAAGTAAAGAAATTGTTGGATGCTAAAATTATCTTCAAAGTCAAACATTCATAATGTGTTTCAAATTTGGTACCAGTAAGGAAGAAGTCTGGAGAAATTAGACTATGTGTGGATTTTAGAAATTTAAATCGCGCTTCAGATAAAGACAATTATCCAGTCCCACCCATGGAATAGATATTGCAGATGGTCTCTGGTTCTAAGTTATTTTCTTTATTAGACGGATTCTCTGGTTACAATCAAGTGTTGGTAGTTGAAGAAGACAGACTCAAAACTACATTCAGAACGAGATGGGGGACTTTTGCTTACAGAAGGATGCCCTTTGGACTCATAAATGCTGGAGCTACTTTCCAGAGGGCTATGGATATAGCTTTCCGCAGGATGATCGGCCGCAGTGTGGTGGTGTACCTCGATGACATCACAATATTATCAAAGAAAAGAGAAGAACACGCATTCCATCTAAAACTAATTTTTGAACGTTGCTGAAAATATGGTATCTCATTAAACCCCAAGAAGTGTGTGTTTGTTGTTACAGAAGGAAAGCTACTGGGTCACGTGGTTTCTAAGAAGGGGATCTCCATAGACCCAGAAAGGATCAAAGCTATCGAATAGATCCTCTTACCCCATAACAAAAAGGGTATGCAATCATTTATGGGGACAATAAATTTCGTGCGAAGGTTTGTGTCGGACTTCGCCCAAATTGTTAAGCCTTTGCAAAAAATGGTGAAGCAAAGTGTACAATTCAAGTGGACTAACGTAGGGAAAAATGCATTCAGTAAAATAAAGACATCTATTGCTCATGCACCCTTTCTCAAAATTCCAAATTATGAGAAGGATTTTTCTTTGTACACTTTCGCATATGACGATTCATTAGCAGCGGTGCTTACTCAGAAGGAAGATGGGGGAGATGAGTTCCCCATATCATTTATGAGCACTGGTTTGCAGGGGGCTGAATTAAATTACCCAGCTCAGTGTGGAAAAACAAGCTTATGCAGTCTTCAAAGCAGTAAAACAATTCAGGCCTTACATACTTAAGAACTAGACAAAGGTAATAGTTCCACACCCAGTTGTGAGGTCTCTTTTCGTGCAAAAAGAATTGGGAGAAAGAAGAGGCAATTTGGTAACAGATTTACAAGAGTATGATCTTGAATTCAAGCCATCCTCCATAGTTAGAGGGCAAGGATTGTGCAGACTAATGGATGAAGGTAATAGCAGTGAAGAAAACAATTGGGAAAATGAAGCAGAGTTACATATGATGGATGTATGTCCTCTTTTCATAGCTCCAGATTCCTGGTACTGAGACCTTGTTCATTTCCTTCAGGAAGGTGTGTTGCCAAAACATTGGAATTCCAAGCAGCGAAGAGTGTTGCGCCTTAAATCAGCTGCATATCAGATCATTGATGGAATTTTATTTAGGAAGAATTACGATGGAGTCCTTCTCAGATGTTTAGAGAAGGAGGATGCAAGAAAGGTCATAACTGAGTTGCATGATGGGCCTGCTGGAGGTCATTTTTTCGGAGATACAACCGCCCCTAAGATTCTCAGAGTCGGGTACTATTGTCCCACGCTGTTCAAGGATGCTCATGCCCATGTTAGAAAGTGTGATATTTTCGAGAGGTGTGGGGGAAGACAAGCCAAAGCAGTAGGACCATTGACACCGGTTATGATAACGGAACCATTTGAGCAATGGGGAATTGATATCATTGGAGAAATAAAACCAAATTCTTCCTTGTAGCACAAATATATTTTAATGGCGACTGACTATTTCACTAGATGGGTTGAATCCATTCCGCTATGTAAAGTCAATGAAGATGTGGTCATGGATTTCTTGCAGGATCATATTATGACTAGGTTTGGGGTTCCAATTTCCCTGGTTTTTGATAATGCTGCTTATTTTTCTTCCATTAGATTAATTACATTTGCTTGTGAAAAAGGAATTAAGTTGCATTATTCTTCCAACTACTACCCACAAGGAAATGGTTTGGAAGAATCTAAGAACAATAATTTGATTAGGATTTTGAAAAAGACTGTCATAGAAAACCAGAGAAGTTGGCATTTAGCACTACCAGACGCTCTTTGGGCCGATAGGGTCACACCCAAGAATTCCTTAGGTGTGTCACCATATACCCTTGTTTATGGAAAAGAAGCTATACTTCCTCCTAACATTATGCTACCCCCTTCCATAATAGCCCAAGAATCTAGAGGTATAGATAACGAAATCCTGCAACTTAGAATCTACAATCTATTAAAGGCGGAGGAGTCTAGATCCAAAGCCAGAGAACATTTTAAGCAACAACAGGAGGTAGTGAAAATGTGGTTTGATAAGCACAAAGCTGGAACAAAAGAATTTGAAGTGGGAGACTTGGTTCTTAAATGGGATCACCTGCATGATGAGAAGGGAAAGCACACGAAGTTTCAATAGTTATGGGTAGGCCCTTTCTAGATTATAGCAAAACTTGGCCCCTCAACCTATAAATTGCAAGATTTACAGGGGTGGGAGGAGAATTTACCAGTAAATGGTTTAGTTCTTAAACCTTATTTTTCTTGATTTTTTGCTTTTATTTTTGTTGTACATAAATAAATTGATTTGTTTGTCCACTTTGATTTATTTCATTTCGGTTTTGTTTTTAGTTTATATTTCTTTTGATTTCAATAAAAGAGGCAAACTTTTGGTTGCATGGAAAGCATCAGAGTTCTAGATTAATTGAGATCTTTGGGTATTACATTGTATCTTAGTGTTTGAATCTGATGGAATTTCTTCTAGTAAGTAGTTTTCCTAAATGGCTATGAACACATTGAAGTCCGGCGTAATCCCTGAAAAATAACTCAGGATTAAAAGGTTTAGAATACTATTTCGAGGCTCCATCCATTTCGCATCTAAAATTATCTAGGGGGTAACAGCAAAAGACCCATGGAAATGAAGCAAGGTAAATAGTATATTATATATAAATGATCCGATGCCAAGAATTGAAAGCCTAAAGGAAAACAAGAGTCAAAACTCCAAAAAAAAAAAGCAATATCTATCAAAGCAAGGTACCAAATCATATAAAAACACCAAATTTCCTAAAGTTCTTCTCTATTGAGCTGAAAATTAAATACATCTTTCACATAAAAGGACACTATGGATAGAGGAGCCTGAATAAAAAATTCAGAAAGAAAGGCATGAGGAGGGCTCAGAAGGACCAAAAAGTCCACAAGCACACAAAAGTGCAAAATGGCATGGGAATGAGGAACAAATGAATATCTCTGTTTACGATATGTTACATTCCTGTGGTGTCCAAGCTAGAAGCTGCCCAAAGACAGAGGTAAAATGAAACTCATGTACTTGGCCTCAAAAGATTTATCCTGACTTGGATATTTTGGTTTTCCATTTCCTAACAGATTGGACTGTCATCAATGATTATAGTACGTACGTTTGCCATTATAGGAATACAAACATATAGAAGATTTCAACATATTAGTTTAATTGCTGAACAGTCAGTTACGTAGGGAAGAGTTGATTCAGAGATTTGGGCTCACCAGGTAGTTGCCAATTGTTGCAGTGGGGACTTTCTCCCAAATTTCTAAAAAATTGGGACCCTCCTTTCAAATTTTGTCTTGCTTAGTTTGATTAGAATCGCTTAATGTTACTGCAAGTTTGATCTTTGAGGATGCTTGTTGAGTGGATGTCGTTGTTTGCTAATGCTGCCTTTTGAATTTGAGTTTTGATTTATCGGTTATTTCCTTTTTCTTCACTGTCGAAAGTTTTCAGTATAATGTATCAGAGCCGTAGTTCCTTGCAGAGCCGTCGTTGCGGAAGCCAAACGACGAATGTTCCGATGCATAGCTCATGTCTATACCGAGCCCACGGACTTATGGTTTTTCTTTGTGTTTTCTTCACTATCAGAGCAATCTATGAATTTGGGCGGAGGTTGTGTCTTTTTGATTCCCACCGTTGCGGTACCTCAGCAGACTAACCATCTAATTAAGCAACTTTTCGACCACCGATGTATGAGGCTCGTTTTAGTACTTTCTTCTTTCGTCGACGAGTTGTTGTGATATGGAACCCCTAGACCATGGGTCACCCGACGTTGCGGCGTTCCAGTGAACTAACCAACCGATGTCAAGTGTTCCGATTTGCCGATGGGGATTTTTATATGCCTGTTTCCTGGTCGTTTTCCCGCCGTTGTTATGAGCTTGTAACTTGTTTCATGAATGGCGAGATGTTCTTTGTTTTTATCAAGTTAATATTTTCACGTTGAAGACGCATTACCGGGTTTCACTCTTAACGCTGGTTTTATTGGTAGTTTGGTTTATGTTTATTGAAGGTAGTCCGAGTGAATGATGAGTTGTTCGTATGATTGCAGACAAACCTAGGAGAGTTTCTAGATTCAGTTGATGACTACTGCTGCAAAAAGGAAATTGGCTGAAGAAAGGAAAAGCTGAAGCATAAAGAAGAAAGAAAAAATATGAGACGGACACGATATCAAAAGGACCATTGGATTATGAAGCATAATCATTAAGAACACGGTCTCGGGCTTTGGGGGTTCGTCGGTTACCAGGACGGTCTTTCTTACAAAGTGTTGTAAATCTTAATCTTGGTTTGAAATGTAACGTTCGTATGAATCATGACCACTCACAAAAGACAAATCGGTTTGGGGAACCCAAAAGTTACGAGTCGAGGGGAAACCCAAAGGTTTTGTTGGTTTTTGTATAGATTAAGGAAAGTGAGAGGAAAAAGGGGGCTTTTTCCCAGTGAGACTTGTGAAAAACTTGTTGTAAGAGGAACTATTTCATTTTGCAACAATATAATTACAATATTTCCTGTTGGAGAAAGTGCTGTGTGGAATGTTCAAATATGGTGAAATGAACAATGTTGAAGGGGAACTATTTCATTTTCAGTTGTGTTTCATTAACTGTGAGATCGTTCTAACTTTCTGAACCTATGTTCTTGTCTGAATGTTCTCTGGTTTATTTTATGATAATTTCCACTATGAGTAATGAATGTTTTAACAAACGGCGAGCTATCTTGTTGTGCATATCTCTATTCATGTTTATGTGTTTTGATTCTAAGAACAACTACCTGTGATTTATCTTAACATATGAGCAGCAATACATTACTCATTAATTGATAATCTCGCTCCCTAGGGACAACTTAGTTAGTTTGTTTTCTGTTGTGTGTGATTCAGATGCGAGAGAGTTCAAGACGAGAGGTAAGAACTTGCGCATCACATTGTGACTGCTCCTCATATTCTTTATCAATCTGCATGTTAGATAGGAACTTGCATATCATACTTAAAGTTAAAAACACAAAAAATATACACGGTGGACCGGGCTGCAACTGGTAAAACCCTTTATTTTTGTTATTTCACCTACGGTAGCCGGACCGCAAACCGGATGAATTCCCCATACCAAACAGTGATGAGCTAGTTGGGGACGCTGATTGGGGAGAATCCCTTGATGTTGTTGCCTGCAATTTTCCAGGCCTCAACACCTCCATGCGGAATTCATTCCTCGGTTTGCTTGAGTTTGCACTTTAGTGTTGATTTTTACCCAATTTGAAGACTTGGTCATATTTATCAGGATAAATGTAATGATCGTATTGGTGGGGTTGTGCCTTTTGAGCCAAATGTTGCGATCGACTGCTTATTTTCCTAAGGAAAGTAGCGACTCGAGTCAAATTCTATGTAAATTTCATTGTTTTGAAGTCAATTTCTTGTGTAGAAGGTGTCTTGATGTCCACCTATGCCTTCCCCATCAAGGGCATTAAATATCATTATATCAAATGCCCCTAATTTGTGAGGTTAGAAGTGGAACTAATGGCTGAAATACATTAAGTCAAATAATCTAGAACTTTGGCTGATGAGCTAACCAGGAGAAATGTAAACTAAGGATGCATAAATTACTTGTATGCAATAACTAAGATATGAGATATCAAAAAGATTCCCCGAGGTAAGTATCCCCATGCTCAACAATAAACAAGCATGGGCACAAAAAATACTTAGTGGATCCATGTCAAAACGTACATTAGAATGAAAACTTGCATTATGAGGAGTGAAAGCTTGATAGTATTCAAAGAACCTACAACATCGTGGTACTATCTTATGCAACTTAACAACCTAACCCACAGACGGGGTACCCAAACCACTTGCCTCAACGACATCCCATCTAGCATACATTTCTCCGTGTCTGGATCCCAATAGTCCACAAACATTCGCAAGAGTATTGCTTGAGATATCAAACTCCCAAGGTTCCAAAACTTATATAGACCACACCTTTGTAGCATTGTTGAGCGTTTGCATCACCATGAACGATCCTATCGATGTCCTCATGTTCTCGTTCTCTCCACTCTAGCATCATCCTTCCAAAGGAAACCACATTGTGTGAGTTTTGACCCATAAATTAACAATCACAGCCTTTTATGAGATTTTTAGTGACAACAGGTGCGTATGTACACAAGCATGCTTTTCTTTGCTTGCGAATATGCGATCCTATACATGACCCGATGACTTGTCACCTGCGTGGGATGAGAAACCCACTTTCGGTGGTCCAAAGATTAAAAATTCAACATCAAAATTGAAAATTAAAGAATTGAATGGAAAGACTATGAGATTGCGAGTTACCTGGTCTTGATGACTATCGATTTTGTGGCTTGTAGCTCCCAGAATCTGCGTATAAAGTTTGGGGATCCAATATGTTCAAAATGCAGTATGGTGGGTAAAAAACAAAATGGTATGATAAAAATTTGTTTTTTTACTATTTATTAAATATTTTTACCCACTTTCCTATAGTTTGGACTCTTTATTGACTATTTCTAGCTGTTTTGGACTAATATTACTGTGTAGGGTCCACTTTTGGCGCACTTTCTACGAGACTTTAGCTTGTTCATGCCCATGGCAAGTATACAACTAAACTAGCATATAGGATAGGATCACTTTTCATATGCATTATGCATTATTCTATGACTATGTCACCTTAACCATAGGTATGGACCCACTTCTTAATGTCACAAAACCATCTTACTGCTACTAGAAGTGACATTAGGTAAGTGGTAGAGATTTCCTAATAATGGGTTCCCTAGTTATATCCCGCTTTTTAAATTTGGTTCCCATTCTAAGCGTCACCCCCTTTAGGTATGGGAGTCCCTTATAGTCCTACCATGCCTTTGAACAAGAACCTCATACTCTTCTTTACATTTTATGTTGGCCATATCCTATAGGGACTCTCATTTTGTCAAGTTGTAATTGTATTGCATGCATCTGCTTGTCGTATTGAGCTTAGAGAGAGCTTCCTGCTTCACTTTTATAAGCCATATAACTTGAGCTTGTCTCAATTCTAGCCAAGTAGAGCCTCTCAGTTATCTTTTGCATCTTGAGTATCCCATACCTAGAGGAAACATCCCCTCGATTGTCATTAAACTACACATGCTTCCTTTCATTGAGCACAGGTATGTTCCACTGCTTGGAACTGGTTTTCCTTCCCATGGCACTCATTTCCTCCTTATTGTACTAAAATCAATTTTACTCTTTTTCAAGCTTCTTAACATGAAAAAGACCCCAATAATCATAAAACATAAAAAATAGATGGGAAATGATATTGTCTCACCATGGCAGTTGTCACGTTGCCTTAGAGTAAAGCACGATCCATTATTTTATTCATCATTGGTTGGGTTTCTAGTATGACCTTAGGAGGTGTATTCATTATTCAGATATTTCTCCATCGACTGGTTATTATTCCAGTCACTATGGAGCCTCTGTTGATGCCTCTCGTGTCACAAAGTTGTCCCAATTTTCACTTTGAGTTTATGCTACCTAAGTGTCTTCATCTTCCTTATGCTCTTGTTTGAAGGAAGTCTTTAACTCGAGTCGACCATTCCTTAGTTATATTGAATCTGCATGTCGACCATTCCCGATACATTGGTTATTGGTTCATGCACATCTTGTTCATATGAATTCTTCCAAATTATCTAGCGTTGTTGAGTACCTCGTGTTGGTTGATGGGGGATGCCTTAATACCCTCCTTCCAACAGATTCCATTCCATTGAATTCAGATCATTTATTCTGGAATCAGGATCTAAAGTCCATTGAGTGCCTTGAGACTTGTAGTCATAAGTGGCAGGTTCTCTCTCCATCAACGGATTTGGGAATACATCAATGTCCTTTGATCGATGGATTTTTTTAGGTGTTCAACCTCAACACATCTATTCACACTTGATTGAATGCACTATGTACCTTTATTCCCATTATCATTATCGGTGGGATGTCTCGTGTATGTTAACAGTATACACCAATGATCGGTAATCAGGCGATGGTCCATCATGTTCGACCTCAATACCTTTATTCACGTGATAGGACATGTACTAGCGGCAATTTGTGTAGGAGACCTCAACGTTTGGTTGCATACCATATATGATACATCCTTGATTGTGATAGTATTTATGAGATTTTAGTTCTCATTCTAGAGTTTAGTGTACCTTCTTATGTACCGGATGACTTCATTCAGTATGGATACCATACTTCACTGTATATTGTACGTGGCAATAAACACTCATGACGTATGTCTATTATGCCTATTCATGGCCATTGTATTGATATGTATCTGAGACTGCTATGCATACTTCATATTTGCAATCATATGTAGAGACTTATCACTATATTATGCTGACGAGTGGTTGGATTTTCCACCGGGTTCTTCACTTCTCCACTCCTAGGAATATTATAATGTATTTTTGCCATCATGTACCCCTCTAACCTCACACATTAGGAGTCATATGTTATAGCATGATTTTCCACACTTGATACATCATGCTTTGATGGTATTTACCTGTCCCTATGCAAAATCACTATACCCCATTTACTTACCATAGCCCTAATTCTCCAGTTTAACCCTACAAAAAACACTTTTTGAAGATACACGTGGGTCACAAGTCTATAACTTGCATATACACAACTTACACCACTATCACCTGCGTACATTGGAATTTATCCTCAAAAATAGAAAAAAAGTATTTGGAGTTGTCCCCATCAAGTAATGAATGACTTGATCCTTGGCCTTCCACATGTTCGAAAACGCTCCGATTCGACCCTTCACTTCCTATTGGGGGGATATATATTGAGCTGTTGTGAAGCAATGGAGGAGGAGAATTTTGGAGAGTAAAGAGATCATAGTGAATATTTTCCCCATTCTAGTATGCTTGAGTCTACATCCCTTTTTCCTTGAGGAATCCATTCATGATATTTCCCAAGCTTTCCCTTGTCTTTATGAGATTTCCATTGCATGGATGATTGAAGTGGTGGAGGCCTAGGTGGAGGGACTCAATTTCTCGATTCCAACGAGGTGCCGATAGAGGTTGTCATTTGTATCTCTGCTAATATCCATTTCTCGTCAAATTTCATGTGTAATTATGAATATTTGTATCCATGGACGTATTACTTTGTATACATGTTTAAATTGAATATTCTAGATTAGACACAAAGAGCTATATATCATGCTTGTATATCTCTTTGTTGTTGAGGACTAAGTGTAGGGACACGTTTCGATCGAGAGCTCAACAGGGATCTTCTTCGAATGTTTGGTTGATGTACGACTCTTATCCCTTGCTGTTTAGTTTATTTTATGTATCTAGAATGCTGGATAATGGATTGATTTTTGTTGTCAAACTGTTTGTGCTGGTCCACCCCAAGCCATAGGAAATTTTTCTTCGTAATACCAGGACATGTTTTAGGCCTACCAAAGATGTCAATAAAATTAAATTTGCAAATATGGAGGCTAAAAGTTTGTTTTTTAAGCCCTCGATCGAGATTTTATGTACATTTTTAAACACCTCAATCAAGGGTTTGTGTGCGGTTAGGCAGAAGCTCAATCAAGCTACGATCTCGATCGAACTTTTAAAAATTTTGATTAAAAAAATATGGGCACTCGATTTTTTTTTTAATATCAGTTTTTAAAAGCTCATATGAAATAGGTATTCTTAGAATGGGATCCTCTTTGAATTCAATTAAAAATAAACTAATAATTATAAAATAATCAAATTTTTATAAAACAAGATTTCAACAAGAAAAATGATATTTGCGGGTAATAATAAATACCTTGAAGAAGAATCAGGTAAAAGCATTACTACCACAACTTCCTCTAGATTTTATATGTGCATATATCAGTCACATAGTAATTAGAGTTGAATAGATGTGATCAGTCACATCTATAACTCCAATTACTCTACGACCCATAGCTACAAAAGGGTATAAAGGACTATTCTCCATAGTTTCTATGCTTTTAGTCACATGTATAAAAAACAATCACTCATATAGTATATATTTAACCCTTCTCTACTAGTCCTTTAGTGAATTTCTATGCAACAGACGCGGTGAAATAAGCCACGGTCTATTGTTGTTTTATACTTATAACGGATACAAATTCTCGATCAAGTTTTTATAACCCTCAATGGACCTTAGAAGCTCGATCTAGCTTTGGAAATGCAACCGCTCGATCGAGCTATCAATACCCGATCGATGGTTTTATTAACCCTCGATCGAGAGCACTTTAAAATAGCTTGATCGAGCGCTTATTTAAGCTCTCAATCAAGTTTTTGAAATCTCAATTGAGGGTTTGAAAAAAGATCAAACGGTGTCTATTTTCAACATAACCATGCCTTCTACTTGCCAAAAATTGTTACCCATCTTCATGGGAACACTTATAACTCATTATCATTATGTTAGATACCTAAACAATATGTTGACTAAAGAAATTGTCATCCTCAAAATCAATTACCCCATTACATTCATGTCTTAAGTTAGGTAGACACTATCATTAAGTATTGCAATTTTAAATATATATTAACATACCCATCATAGCCTCAAAGATATTGATTTATGTATTATGAAGTAGTGTTATTTTGATAATGTACAATAAGAACCATCACTCAAATTTATATCGTATGTAAGTGTTAGATTATATATCTTAGATGAGATCTACGACTCGTTGGATATTATATGGATTTTTAGTAGGTATTCTCACTATGGAAGAGGAGGTGGTAGACTACACTGACAATCCATATGGTAGATGCCAAATACAGTGATCATCTCTAAGCAGGATTAGCTTTTTTGAACCAAGTCAACAAAACTGATCACTAACATCTAGTAGGCTCAAACCCCTTGGATGCAAAAAACATTAATATTTATATGCGATGGTAAGGGTTCTCTTGATATCTTGTCCCTTTCATCAAGTGGAATCTGATCTAGCATCCCTATAGGAATTGAGCTCAATAGGATTTTTCCTCCAAGAAGGATCCAATTAATGCAAGAGTGGGAGAAAATCCTTGAATCAAGAAAATCATGACTAGCACATGAAGGTTTTCCAAGTGGAGGTAGAACACATGATAAATGATCCGAAATGTTGTCCAAAATTTATAGTAGTACAAGCTCTAGATTAGTTTGACTCATGCATTGCCTCACATGTTGCTCAAGGAACTTCTCCACACGGTGATAAAGGCATTTTACTATATGGAAATGTTTATGCATGTTTCAATATAGACTTGTGATGGCTTCATCATGGTTCATCTGGATTAGGATGCACTGCTTGGTTCGAACCCTTCTCACACTTCTCTACTCACTCAAACAATAGATACATCCTCCACAGCAGTGGAAAGTTGTTAATATGATGAGGTTAAAATAATAATACAGGGAAAAAATATACTATTAGATAAAGTTTGGGTAAAACATGGGCAGCGAAGGAAATATTAAGGAAAATAATAAAATAATAGTAGAGAGAGAGTAAAAAAACTATTTTTTTCTCTTGTATTTTCAACTTATATCCTTGTAGGTTTACTTAAATTTTAAGAGAGATCACTCGTTGGATGCATAATTTAATTTTGTATCCAACGAGTACCCATCGAATATACTGTTAACAACATCCACACCACGAAAAAATGAAAATACAAAAATAAAATGTGTTTCTATTGAGAGAAAATTGTTTTTTTTTAAAATGTTTTTTTTTTCCAGTTTTTGTGATGTGTATGATGTTAAAAGAATGCACAATGGGTATTTGTTGGATGCATAATTTAATTATGTATCCAACGAGTTCCCCCACTCTAAATCTGAGTAAACCTACAAAGAGATAAGTTGGAAATATGAGATAAAAAAAAGTAATTTTTTATATTTCCCTCCAACTGTTTTATATGCACCTCTTTTGAATTTTAAATCATTTTGATTGGCTAATACATGATGACATGGTATTTGAATTAGGGTTGGAACACCCATTTTTACCCAAATTTCCTCTAATTGAAATCATACATGAATTTTGTCATTGAAGTTGAGGTTGAATTAAACAAAGTATTAGGGATGGGTGAGAAACTCTTGTTGGTATAGCTTATGGTTAGAGAATAGGTAGTACCCCCTATAAAGAGGTGGAAATCATTATATAAAGAGGTGGAAATTCAATTATTGCACATTTATTTTGGGATTTTATTCTTCCATACCTCTTGGTATCTAATGGAGGTGAGGAGGAGATTTTGGAGGTATCTTGTAAATGCATTGTGATGCCTTTGTAATACCCTGGGATAACATATATGGAGTGGATTAGAAGTTGCAATCTTGGAGATAGTTTGAGGAATAAGAATATTTTTCCATTCCCGTGGATGTTTCCTCATTTGGGGTTTTACAACATAATATGGTGTTCTCTTGTTTATTCTCTTATTTCCATAAGTTTATTCATGTTCTTTTTTGTTTGGTTAGATAGAAGGATAGAATAACTCACGTTATGTGTTAGAATTTTATCATTAAGCTAGCATTATATTAGGATATTTTAACTGAGAGAATAACAAGCACATCAATCAAACACAAGAGATAATGAACACAGTGTTTTTCCTCGGGGAAACCATAAATGGAGAAAACCCCACAAATTCCTCAGAGATAGAATCGAAACCAAATAGAAAAGCCAAAAATAGTAAGATGATCTCTTCGATAGAAGTAACCTCTCTATTCCTAGCTCCAGTGTCTTCTTCTTCCTTAGCTATGCGCTACAACTGAGTGTGAGTGAGTGTGTGATAAATAGAGAGGCTAGCTCTCTATTTATACTAATTCTTGACTTGACAAAACCCTACTAGGGCTGACTTCACTATGTGAGTCTAACAACCCTAGTGCCCTGGAACTGCGAGGAATTTAACCCTTGAACAATAGGAGGGTTACCCACAATGACTTGAAATGACTTGTTTACATTATAGAAACTCCCGATCAGAACATTGGGGCATGACATGACTCAAATACATTACAGACACATCCTGAGATAAACATCGAGGTACAAGACATAAGATATATAAGTGAATACATTCCGAAGTTACAAATACAACAACACTCCCTCTTAACTAGGAAGGTATTATTTCGACACAATTTTTAGCACTGGTATTCTTCTCTGTATCAACTGGATCATCTCGTCATCTTCATCTTCAAGTATTCTTCGTCTTCTTCGTCTTCTTCATCTTCAAGTCATATTTTAAGTCATCTTCTTCTTCAAGTCTTCTTTATCACGGGATATGGAACATCACGACTGCTAGATCATCACTGCTGGATCATCATCACGGTATCATCATCAAATCTGGATCATCACTTGATCTGGATCATCTTCAAGTCTGGATCATCATCATATCTGGATCATCACTTGATCGGGATCATCATCAGCTGCTATCTCAGAATGGTGCTATCTCTCGATTCTTCTTGTCACAGGAAGTTCTACAGAGCCGACCCTTTTTCATGTTGGTTGTAGGCATACCCTTCATGTAGGTCTTCAGTGCTTATATCTGACCCTAAGTCAGAATGGCCCACCTAGCTCTTACATCTGACCTCATATTATCAGAAAGGCATGCCCAACACTCACATTTGACCTCATATTGTCAAAAAATCCCAATACTCACATCTGACCATGTGTAAAAACATCGTGCCAGAATGGTTCAGCACTTACATCCGACCTCATCTTGTTGGAAAGGCTTTGCACTTACATTCGACCCCATATTGTCAGAAAGGCACAACACTCACATATGACCATGTGTAAACACATCGCACCAGAATGGCTCAGCACGTACATACAACCTCATCTTGTTGGAAAGGTTCTACACTTACATCTAACCCCATCTTGTTGGAAAGGAACAACACTCACATCTGACCATGTGTAAACACATCGCACCAGAAGGGCTCAACACTTAAATCTGACCTCATCTTGTCAGAAAGGATCTGCACTTACATTCGACCATGTGTAAACACATCGTATCAAAAGGGCTCTTAGTCCCATACTAAGGATTCCTGGTAACTGACCAGGTGCCTCCATTCTCCCAAAGAATTGAATTAGCCCTTATATCTGGTCAAGTGGGAACACATCCCTCAATCACATCAGAATGGCCATGCACTCACATCTGATCATGTAAGATTACATCCTACAATCATATCAGAATGGCCCTCAGTCCTAGACTGAGTATTCTTGGTAACTGACCAGGTGCCTCCATTCCAAGAATGGAATTCAACCCTTACATTTGATCATGTAGGAACCAATCCTACAGTCACATCAGAATGGCTTAGCACTCACATCTGACATGGAAGGAACCAAATCCTCTCACCATGACAAAATGGATCAGCCCTTACATCTGACCATGGAAGGAACCTAATCCTCTCACCATGTCAGAATGGCTCTAGGTCTCATCATTTCCCTTTGGAGGGAACCTCGGTCTGGAGAACACCAAGCTTCTCCTTGAAGTACTCAAACTTCACTCTGGCCAATGGCTTCGTCAACACATAAACTATTTGTTCATTCGTCGCAACATACTGGAGCTTCACTACTCCTCTCTGCACCATATCCTTGATATAGTGATACTTGATCTTGATATGCTTCGACTTGTCATGGAACACTAGGTTCTCTGACAACTTCACACAACTCTGGCTGTCGCAATATATAAAAGTAGCATCCAACTGGAGATCAAATAAATCAGACAGTAGCTTTCTCAGCCACACTGCCTCGCAACTAGCTGAACAAGCTGTGACATATTCTACTTTAGCTGTACTCAGTGCCACACAGAACTACTTCCTGCTAAACCAAGAGATCACACTTGATCCCATACTGAAGCAGCATCCCAAAGTGCTCTTCCTATCCATGGCACTACCTTCCCAATATGAATCAACATAACCCTCCAGGTTAATCTTCTGATTTGCCTCGTACTTGAGCCCATAATCAACTGTACCCTTCAGGTTCCTCAGAATATGCTTTGCAGCAATCAAGTGAACATGTCTCGGATCTGTCAGGAACTAGCTCAAGGTGTTCATAGAAAAGCAAATATTTGGTCTCATGTTCGTTAGGTACATCAAGGACCCAATCATTTGATGATACATCGTAGCATCAACCGCTTCCGATGAAGCATCACTCAATAGCTTAAGGTTTGATGCCATAGGTGTGGTTATGGCCTTGTAGTCCATCATCCTGAATCTCTTCAGAATCTCTACTACATACTTCCCTTGTCCAAGGAAGATTCCATCCGCATTCTGTCACACCTTCATGCCTAAGAAATAGTGCATCATACCTAATTCTTTCATTTCAAACTCAGCAGCAAGTTTCCTCTTCGTATCAGCAATCAACCCATCCATACCTGTTACAAACAGATCATCCACATACAGTAGGAGTATCACTGGATTGCCATCTTCAACCTTGTAGTAAAGGTTGGAATCAGCTTTACTCTTGGTAAAGCCCAAACTGAATAGGAAACCATCAATTTTTCCGTACCATGTCCTGGGTTCCTATTTCAAACCGTACAGGGCTTTCTTCAATCTACACACATTAGACTCCCTGTCATGTGTCTCAAAACCGAGTGGCTGCTCCACATACACTTCCTCTTCTACTACACCATTCAAGAAAGTAGTCTTGACATCCATCTAGTGTATCTTCCATTTCATCACTACAGCCAGAGCAAGTACTGATCCGATGGAAGTGAATCTGGCTATAGGTGCAAAGGTTTCTTCATAATCTACTCCTTCTTTTTGGGAGAAACCACCAGCCAGGAATCTTGCTTTATATTTCTCGATGCTTCCATCTGCAGCATGCTTGATCTTGTAGATCCATTTGGAAGTTACAATGGACTTCCCTTCTGGTCTTGGGAAAACATCCCAAACATCATTCTTCATGATCGATTGATATTCTTCGATCATAGCCACCTTCCATTCTTTCCTTTCTGCCGCTTCTTCATAGTTGGAAGGTTCTTTTTCAATAATGTCACATAGTAAGGATACATAACTGGAGAAAGACCTAGTTCTCTTTCTTCCTCTAGGTGTTTCTTCTGAAGCTCCATACCTTTCTGCACTTTGGATAATTTCATGTACCCAAGTAGGTTTCCTATTATGAGGATTCTTCTCTTGATGTGGATCTACAGGTTCTTGAGGTTCTTCAAATTCTCGATCTTCTTCTTGAATTTCTTCGTTCATGGTTGTGTCATGAATTTTGGGTGCTCTTCTTTCTTCAGGTTCTTCAGCCGGTATTTTCCTGGATTTGATGTAGGCTGACTATTTGTCAAATGTTACATCTCTGCTAATTTCAATCTTCTTGGACCCTAGGAAGTATATTCTGTAAGCCTTCAAGCTTTCAGAGTATCCCACAAAGAATACCCTTCTTTCCTGAAGGATCTAACTTCGTCCTCTTTTCTTTTGGAATGTGTATCTATACAGGACACCCGAATATTCTAAGATGGATGACTTCTGGTTTCTTGCCGGAGAAGACTTCTTCAAGAGTCTTGTTCTCGAGTACTCTATGTGGAGTACGGTTCTGTACATACACCGATGTTCTGGCAGCTTCTGCCCATAGATGCATTGGAAGATCTTGGTCATGAAGCATGTCCCTTGTTGCTTCCATGATCGTTCTATTCTTTCTTTTTGCAATCCCATTCTGTTGTGGATTATATGGAGTGGATAAATCCCTCTTAATCCCTGAGTCTTTGCATAGCTCTTTGAATTCATTTGATGTGAATTCTCCGCCATTATTTGATCGAAAGGTCTTGATCTTATTTTCAGTGTGGTTCTCAATTAAGGCTTTGAATTCCTTGAACTTGCTGAATACTTCATCTTTTTTCTTCATAAAGTATATCCATGCCTTTTTAGAAAAATCATCAATGAAAGAAACATAGTATACATACCCGCTTAGTGAACTGGATGACATTGGACCGCATACATCAGAGTGGATGATTTCCAAGATTCCTTTTGCCTTGCTCTTGCTACTTGGAAATGTCTTCTTTGTCTTCTTCCCTTTTGCACATACTTTGCATATACCTTCATGTTTTGTTTGCATTTTTGGGAGACCTTCAATAGCTTTGCTTGCAGTTGGTAGTGCTCTGTAATGCACATGTGCAAGCCTTCTATGCCAAAAATCATTTGGTTCTACCGAGTCATGAACCAAAGCTTGTTCTGGTTGGCCCTTCAATTTGTATAGTCCTCCTTCTTGTTCCCCAATCACTACTGCATCATCGAAAGAATTTCCCTTTGGCCACATGAGGACTTGGCCATCTACAAATGCAACCCTCATTCCTTTTGCATCTAATGCATATATGTAGAGGAGGTTCTTCTTTATTCCAGGTACAAACAATACATCTTTCATCTTGATATATTTTCCAGAGTCTATCTTGTATGAGGATTCACCACTACCTTTTATTGGATATTGGTAGTCATCACTGAGTTTCACCTTGTGAGGTGATTCATGTTCAGATAGTTTCACAAAGGATTCCTTGAATCCTGTCATATGTTTGGAAGCACCACTGTCTATAAGCCAATCATTGCTGCCATGTGTGATAGTTCCTGTGAGAGCGAAAATCAGAACATATTCTTCATCACTTGAAGAATCATCACTGACTTGTCTGCTTCTCTTTGTGGAAGGTTCATCATCCTCTGTAGCATGAGCATGATGTCTTCTCTTGTTTCCCTTCTTCTTGTGAGAGCTACTTTTGTTTCTAGGACAATCTCTAGCAAAGTGTCCTCTTTCATCACATGTATAGCAAATGAACTTGGACTTATCTCTAGGCTTTCTAAAGTTATTCCTTTGATGAGAGTACTTACTTTTGTAGTGGCTAGATCTAGTTTTCTTGGATTGTACTGTGAGATCTTGATCTTCACTTCCCATCTTTTCTTCTCGAGCTGCTATCCAAGCTTCTTCTTGAGAGAATTCTTCCCATAGTCTAATGAACTTGACTAACTTCTTTCTGGCACAGATCCCTTGAATGAAAGAGTCCCATGTCCTAGGGAGACCATTCAAGGTGGTCATTACAATCTCTGCATTCTCCACTTCTTCATCTATTGCTTCAAGTTGTTCTTTGATCTGGGAGACCCTTATAAAGTAAGACTGGATGGTATCTACATTTTGGATCTTCACATTCTTCAACTGGTTCCTCAAGGTCATCTTCCGGTTTATGTTCTTTCCTTTAAACAATTTGGTTAGGGCATCAAACATAGATTTAGGTGTCTTTAGGGATGACACCTGTGGTATGAAGTGATCCTTGATTGAATCAGCAATAATCCTCTTTTCCATAACCAACTTCTTCTTGTGTAAGGCCTTAGCTTCGTCTCCCTCTGGAACTGGAATCTCCTCATTGATGTAGGAGTCCAACTCATTCTCTTCCAGGACCAGGGAGATCCTATACTTCCAGGATTGGAAGTTATCAGCTCCCTCAAGATTTTCATCAAGCTTGATATGATGAGACATATTAACTGAGAACCTCAAATGGAAATACAAAATATTTAGATCTTACCAGGTCAAGATGTTGGATCTGGATTTGGAGCTGAATTTCTGCAGTGCTGGTTTAGGAGCAGATTAGGGTTTGGATTTTTCGGAGTTCTGTCCAACCAAATGATTTGATATTGATCTCTAAACTTTGATTTTGAGGAGGAGATCAATCCAGGCCTGGGCTCACTGAAAAATTCCACTTCTGTGAAAAGCCCTAATTTTCGGCAGTAGTGTCGGGTCCAAAACTGAAAAACCTCAGAATTGGATTATGCTTCGACAGAAAGATGCGCCCTAGGGAGGAGAGTTAATCCAACCTTATTTTGCTTAACATATGTGGAGAGAGATCCAAAAAATATAAAGCCCTAGTTCCCGCAGCTGCACAATGTCTTCTTCTTATGTTAGCTCTGATACCATGTTAGAATTTTATCATTAAGCTTGCATTATATTAGGATCTTTTAACTGAGAGAATAACAAACACAACAATAAAACACAAGAGACAATGAACATAATGTTTTTCCTCAGGGAAACCATAAATGGAGAAAACCCCGTAACTTCCTCAGAGATAGAATCAACACCAAATAGAAAACCCCACAACAGTAAGATGATCTCTCCGACAACAGTAGCCTCTTTCTTCCTAGCCCCAGTGTCTTCTTCTTCCTCAGCTATGCACTACAACTGAGTGTGAGTGAGTGTGTGATAAATATAGAGGCTAGCTCTCTATTTATACTAATTCCTGACTTGACAGAACCCTACTAGGGCCGACTTCACTAGGTGAGTCTAACAACCCTAGTGCCCCAGAACTGCGGGGACTTTAACCCTTGAACAATAGGAGGGTTACCCACAATGACTTGACATGACTTGTTTACATTATATAAAATCCCGATTGGAACATTGGGGCATGACATGACTCAAATACATTACATACACATCCCAGAATAAACATCAGGGTACAAGACATAAGATATATAAGTGAATACATTCCGAATTTACAAATACAACAACACTATGCATCTTTTGTATTGTATGATTTTCTCATATTCTCAATATTCTAACATGATATTAGAGCAGGTTGCTCTAACATACCTTCTTTAGTAAAACATTATATTTATGTTTTCAAGCAACATTGTCTATATGTTTTTTACTTGAGAACTTCATATTTTGTAGTTTTGTGACCTGATCTACACTACCCAAGCGGTATTGTTTTCAGATCTGGGATTCATTCTACATATTTTATCAAACCCAAACCTTTGTGGAGAAATGTTTAAGGTAAAATTGGGAGGCAAAATTTCGATCAATTTATAAAGCTTTATATGCATCATTTGAACAAACAAATTGGATATTTGTGTTCCTCTCGCAAAAATACTTGATTTAAAAA
This sequence comes from Pseudotsuga menziesii, assembly GCA_001517045.1. Classification (NCBI taxonomy): domain Eukaryota; kingdom Viridiplantae; phylum Streptophyta; class Pinopsida; order Pinales; family Pinaceae; genus Pseudotsuga; species Pseudotsuga menziesii. Next base: position 99,516 of record LPNX010051069.1, read on the forward strand.
TAAATAAAAAGGCGTATTGTTTGGAGTCCAAAAAGTGGAGAAATCATTGTTTCAAAATCAATTATTTTTCAGCTTTTTGGTGATGGTCAAGCAGACTGTAGAGTGAATATATTTTGACATAGTGCCCATAATTATGTTATATTTATGTTGGCGGATGTATAACAACTGCTCCAATTTTGAAAACATGTTATAATAAATACTCTAATAAATATTGATCAAGTTATGGTCATTTTTAATTTTTGGCACTGGTGAGACAATTCTAATTTTAAATTAATCTTCTTCTTTTTGTGACAATTCAATTTTTTGCATTTTGGGTTTATGATTTTATCACCACGACTTCAGAAATTGTTTCTATTCCTACATTAGCTGGATATAATTGTCTCTCTTGGAAGAGAAAGATGATTGATACACTTAGGAGTACGAACTTACAAAGTTTAACTAAAGGTTATATTGCCAAACCAACCAATGCAAAAGAGTTGATAATATGGGAAGAGAGATTTTCTCAAGCAAGAGGACTCATTGGAAAAACTGTTTGAGATAGCTTAGATGTACACATTGAGGCTGAAGATAGTCATATCGAGGTATGGAAAACTCTATATTATTTATTTGATAAAAGTGATGATGTTCCTGCTTGCTATATTGAAAAGAAAACCCATGAGTTAGATATTAAATATTTTGATAGAATAGAGTCATTTATTGCTGAAATTAAAACTTATAATGAAAAATTAAATAGTTGAGGTAAAGATTACAAGAATAATGGCAATGCTCTAACTATTGTTCTTGAACAAAAATCACCTTCATGCTTTGATATGTTCATCCAAACTAGGAATAAGGCCATGGAAATGCCAAAAGGTACTCACACACCCTCTTTTGCTGATTTTTGTAAAGGTTTGATAAATGATCAAAATAGATTGATTGCTAGTGGCCAGTTGTCTAATAATAAAGTTCTAATGGCATATAGTAAAAATAATCCTAATAAAAAATTTAAAAACTCTAAACCACAAAATCAGGGATCAAGTTATATTGATGATGCTTCTAATTTTTCTAACATGGTGTATAACAAAAAGAAAGTGTTCAATCCTCGTAAGTATTGTGGAAAAACCAACCAACCTTAAAAGAGTTGCTTTAAACGGAGACGTGAATGTGAGAAAGCAAAGAAAAAGTATTTCGAAGATCAGTCAATGTCCCTGTGTGCTTATTTGTTCAACCAAGTAATTTTTCTTTTAATGTGGAATTCATACTGGATTCTGGTGCTTCTAATCACATGATTGGTTTAACTTCTTTGTTTACTTATTTTGCCACTAAAAGGCACACACCATAAAGTATCTATAAGTGATGGTAATCATCTTTCAGTTTTAGGATATGGTAATGTTAATGTTCCTAATGTTACTTTGGAAGATGTATTTCATGTTCAAGGAATTCCCATCAACTTTATTTCTATTTATTGTGCATGTCAGAAATGCTATAAATTTGATGCTTGGCCTGATAAGTATGTGTTAAAAGATATCATACAAAAATTCAAAATTGTTTCTTCTGGTCTTGTTGATCATAATGTTGGATTATATAAGTTTTTTGGTTTTAATTCACGTAAAAATCAATATTTTTATTACTACGTTTCTCACACTGATGAACTAAGAAAATTATGGCATGAAAGATTAGGTCACTTGAATTATGGTAAAATGCAAATGATGTCTAAATTGTACATGGCTTACCTTCAATTTCTTCCTCTAAAGGTGTTTGTGAAAATTTTGTTCTTGGTAAGCATCATAGAGAAATGTTTGATAAAGGTAAAGCTATGCGTGCTAATGAACCATTGCAACTAATTCATAGTGATATTTGTGGTCCCATTGAAAATCATGTGTCTCAAGCAGTCTATTTTCTTAGTTTAATTTATGATTATAGTCACAAATCTTGGGTTTATTTTTTGAAACATAAAAGTGAAACCTTCGTATTTTTCAAAAATTGAAATCCATGGTTGACAATGAATTTGGTAAAAGTATTAAGACTTTGAGAACTGATAATGGGGGGATCCATTAAAAAGGAATTGAATTCATAATTATCTAAACATGGTATCCAACATCAAAATATTGTTCCTTATACACCTCAACAAAACGGGGTAGCTGAAAGAAAGAATAGAACTTTGGTTGAAATGGCTAAATCTATGCTTTATTCTAAATAATTACATAAATGTTTTTGGGTTGACACTATTATTTGTGCTAACTATATATTGAATAAAGTTCATACTAAAGTAATTTTGCAGGTCACCACTGAGGAAAAATGGAATGGATGAAAACTTGATATTAGTAACTTTAAAATTATACGATAATGAAGGTTGGGCTCATATCCTAGATGAAATATAGAAAAAGTTATTACCCAAGTCTCACAAACGTATTTTCATTGGTTATTGTGAGGATTCTAAAGCACACAGATTGTTTGATACCACTACCCAAGGTGTCATTATCAGGAAAGATGTTCACTTTGATGAAGTCTCTACTCCTCCTGAGTCTGTTGAACCTCATGTTACCATTAATTTGTTTTCACCTTTTGTTACCCCTATCTCTGTTACTCCTTCCACGCCTTTTGTACCTATTATTTATCCTAGTTCACCATATTCGTCAAGTGCTCCACCTGGATGTTCTGAAGATACTAGTATGGTTCCTACCACTACTTCTCTTCATGTTTGGGTCGAAAAAACTCTTGAATCTCTAGGTTCTGAGATTGGTCTTCCTTCATATACTCATAGAACTAGATCTAACTTTGGTATTATGACTAAAATTTTGGCCACAAATGATCCTTCTACATATTCTCAAGCCAAAGACAAGCCTGAATGGGAGAAAGAAATACAAACTGATTATAACTTGTCAATGAAGAACAAGAAATGGACAAAACACAAAGCTTTGTTAGTAGAAAAAGGATTCTCTCAATAAGAAGGTATATATTATATTGAAACTTTTGCTCCAATTTCTAAAATGAACATAATAATAAGTATTCCTTCACTTTATACATTGCATCAATGAGAAATAAATCAAATGGATGTGAAAAGTGATTTTTTCAATGGTGATTTTAGTGAAGAAATTTATATGAAACAACCACCTAGATTTATTACTGATGAAACTTCAAGATTGGTATGCAAATTGAACAAGTCTTTATATGGTCTTTAGAAATCACCTAGAGCTTTCTATCAAAAGATTGATGTTTATTTCTTGAATAATGGTTTTAAGCGGTGTGTATCCAATCCAAATCTGTATGTGAAGCACTTTGATGATGATGTTCCCATAATTATACTATATGTGGATTCTCTTATTATTACTAGCATCCATCTTACATTGATATAAGAATGAAGGATAAATCTTAAAAGTGAATTTGAAATGATAGATTTAGGTCTATTACATTATTTTTTGGGTCTACATATTTGGCATATAGCAGATGGTATTTTACTTTCTCATCCTAAGTATGCAACATTATTTCTTGCTCAGATTCATATGAGTGATTGTAAGCCATCACGTACACCATTTCTGTCCAGTGTAAAGTTAATTGTTGATTGCGATATTCCTCTTGTTAATGCGACAATGTATCATCAACGTGTGGAAAGTTTGATATATTTGACATATAGAAGACCAGATATATATTTTGCAGTCAACATGGTTTATACGAAATCCCCACCAGAGTCGTTGGACAACAACAAACATGATTCTTAGATATTTACAAAGAACATTGCATGATGGTGTATTATATTCGAGCATGGATCCAGTCTCACTCCTTGGTTATAAAAATATTGATTGTGTAAGGGATACTTAATATAGAAGTTACTGCAGTATATATTTTTCAACTTGGTTCAGGTCTAATATCATGATCTAGTAATAGGTTGAGAACTATTTCTCTTTTTGGTTGTGAAGCAACGTACATGGAAACTAAGGAGGCATCTAAAGAAGCACCGTGCATCCGACATGTTCTAGAAAATCTTGGACAAGTACAGAAGGCTCCTATTGGGTTGAGATGTGGAAATCAGAGTGAAATTTAGCTTGCGTACAATTCAGTATCACTCCAAAAATAAACACATTGACTTTGATACTCATTATATCATAGATATTGTTTTGGATGACTTTATGTGTTTGCAGTATTGTTCCATAGAAAAGCAAGCAACTGAATCTTCACTAAATACATGATTGAAGCAAAGTTCATATATCTTCACAGTCTGTTGGGTATGGAGGAATTTGTCATCAAGGGGGATAGTTGATGTAATTACATATTCCTCTTTTATGTGTTGTTCTCCCAGTCATCATTAGGAGGAGTGTTGGAATGTGTAATCTTGGTAATTACATGTGTAATGATGTCTAGTTGATGTCATAATATGTCATAACTAGCTTTGGAAGGAAAAATCAAACAAAATAACTCTTAATATTATAATATTGAGTCATCCCACATTTATAATGGAGAAAAATACTCCTTTTATCATTCATTATATAAAGATCTGGAAAATCATCCATCCCACATGTATTTTGGAATGTTATCCTTCCATACCTCTTGGTATATAATAGAGGCGATGGGTAGCTTTTAAAGGTATCTTGTAAATGCATTGCGATGTAATTGTAACACTATGAGATAACATATGTGAAGTGGAGATCAAGTTGTAATGTTTGATATATTTTGAGGAAGAAGAATATTTTTCCATTCTCATGGTTGTTTCCCTAGTTGGAGTTTTACCATGTATGTCTCGTGTTCTCTTATCTATTCTCTTATTTTCATTTCTATTCATGTTCTTTGTTGTTTGGTTAGATAGAAGGATAGAATATCTCATGCTATACATGTTGTATATCGTTGTATGATTTTCTCATATTCTCAATAGTATAACACTTGGGACATGTACATATTTATCAAAACAACCTAATGGTAATTCCATCCTCAATCATAGGCTAATGATATCCTCATGGGGGGCATGTTTTGGCATATATGGTTTGTGGAGGCAAGGAAACCCTCTTGGCCTGGGATGGCTAGAAGTTTTCTTTAGGTCCTAAGGTTGAAGTCTCATCCATTGACCATGTCTAAGGCCCCAAGTCCCTAAGAACTAGATATAGAGAACCATGGATAACCTTACAAATTTGTGCATGGTGCTTTAAGGCATTATTCGTAGATTTAGATGCCTCAATGGTTTCTTTAGGGCCAAAGGCATAATATTCTTCCCTAGAGATACATTTCATAAGACCTAAGACACATAGATATTGAGGAAATATATTTATTATCCTTGGATGGATAAAATACTCCTTTAGGGATAAAGGTTCAATTCTTCTCCCCTAATCATGTCCAAGGCCCTAAGGACCCAAGACATGGATACATAGTGCCACAAATATCCCTATGAGGTCGTGCATGGTTCTTTGAGGCATTTGTCATGGCTATGGGTGCCTCAATGGTTTCTTTAGGACCAAATGCACGGTCTTCTTCCATAGAGTGGAATTCTTAAGGCCATGAGAAACATAGATACTACTCAAAACAGACTAATGGAATTGACATCCTCAATCATAGGCTAATGATACCCTTATAAAGTCATGTGTGGTTGATGGAGGCAAACTTATTTATCTTTGTTTTCTATCATGTTTGTGAATTGTGGGATTACATTTTGTTCTAAGAAACCATGAGCCAAGGGAATATAAGCTGTCAAAATCACTTAAGGATCACAACCGGGCTAAGCCACACCAACCCTTAGCGTGGTTGTATTTTTAGGTGTCTCCTCCCACTACAACAGAGTTTTGAACCTTTGGTTTCTAACAAATGAAACCCTGAGAAACTAACTACATTGGTAGGAATTCAATGGGTGGAGTCATCTTCTTAGCCCTAGATGGATAGAATATTCATTTAGGGCCCAAGGTTTAGTTCTCCTCCTCTGACAATGTCCAAGGCTCCAAGTCCCCAATACTTAAATACATAGCACCCTGGATACCCTTAGCAATGTTATACGTGGTGCTTTGAGGTATTATTCATATATTTGGATGCCTCAATGGTTTCTTTAGGATTAAAGGCATTGTATTCTTCCATATAACATTGTTCCCAATGCCATAAGACACATACATTATCCTCAAAACCACCTAATGTTATTGACATTCTCAACCATAGGACAATGAAACCCTTAGGAGGTCATGTATGCTTGGTGGAGGAAACCTTCTTAGTTATGGATGGATAGAATATTTATTTAGGGCCCAAGCTATAGGTCTCCTCCCTAACCATGTTTAAGGCCCGAAAGCCACAAGACCTAGATAAATGGTAGGATGGATACCCATAAGAATTCATGTGTGGTGATTCAATTATTTGTTCATGAATTTGGATTCCTAAACAATTTATTGAGGGATAAAGGAAGGTATTCTTCCATATATTATCATTTCAAAGGTATTGATACACGTACATACTACTCAAAACCACATAATGGCATAAACAATCTCAATCATAAGATAATTTTACTATTAAGAGTCCAAATGTGATTGGTGGAGGAAACCTTCTTAGCTCTTGATTTCTATAAGATTCCTTTAGGAACTGAGATTCAAGTCTTCTCTATTGGCTATGTCCAAGCCAAAATACCCAAATACATAGCACCATGGATACCTCAAGAAAGTTATGCATGGTCCCTTGAGGCATTGATCATGGATATGGATGAATCAATGGTTTATTTAGGCACAAATACGTGGTATTATTCCCTTGATGTTATTCCAACAACCCTAGTTCACCAACATAAGCCTCCTTATTTCCTCCTATGAATCTAGTTAAGATCTTAAGATCCATCCCAATATGCAAAAAATCTTGATTTTTTCCATATCTAAATTTTATATCAAAGACCGACTTTAACAGATGTATGATATGGTTCTTTTCCTTGATCATTTCCCATTATCTCAATAATATTATTTTAGGGGATAATTCCCTTAATTTTCTCCCCAGCCATGGTCAAATACCCATCCCTTGTGCACAAAAGCAAATATTTCCACTCATATCCAACTTTGAGGGTAATGATCTCCTATGTGATACTTTGAGTAATCTCTCTTAGCCCGAGATACCTAAAACTCTCCTTTAGGGCCAAAGTCTTGTTTTTCCTCCAATGACTATGTCGAAGGTTTTAGGACCCATACATGGTGTAACTTATATCAACACTTAGAGGATAACATTGGGATCTCATAGGTGTGTTTCAAAGCTTCCCTTATGGCCTAAGGTTGATGTTTCTTCCTATAACATTATACACAATTGCAATACCCATACATACTAGCAAAAAACTAATAATGGAGTGGTTCAAGGTCATGTGTAGTGGTTCAAAAAGTAAGTGATGCTAATATCACCCACAAAATTGTAACTAGTGATAAGACCACCATTTTAACACTATAAAAATATAAATGGTTCTAACTTGTAGTGCTAAAATATAGTTTTTCTTATTGTAATAATTAAACTATTGCATTTGAATTATATTAATATTTAAATTTAGATAGCACGAGTGTGGCTTAGTGGTGGTTCACTTGATATGAAGTGACATGTTGTAAAGGAGGTCACAAATTCAAATCACACTCGGGTTTACCAGTGTCCCATGCTTGCTGTTGTGGTAGCGAGAACAGATCCCTAGACCCCGTGTCACACGTGTACCATCCCAATCCCCAATTTCCAATTCCCCTAGTCAATATATATATATATATATAT